>OZ026625.1:87763810-88026310 GCA_964020975.1 Hermodice carunculata
TATCTTTGCTGACTGTAATGAAAATATTATTAAATTGTGCATTGCTTCATTTCTGTCACGCATGCTAGCTAAATGTTGTCAAGTAAATACCCTTCTAATTTCTTATCCGATATGTGATATTGAGGAAAAGTTCGACATGCCCGATATCTGATATTAATATTGGCCACACCCACTGACAACTAACGATATGCCCATGAAAAGGATAACAGACTTGGTCGACGTAACTCAACAGTTGGCCCGTTTATCAGTCGATAACGAAAATTACCTCTCGTGAGCGTACTTTGGTCCGTATCATAAAATCGATTAAAGAAAAGAAACTCCATTAAGTGTCATCGGTATTTAACTAAATGTAGTCTAAGTCGTTTACAAATATCTAGTCTCTAAAGAAGTTACGGTTACAAAACCACTCTTAGTGACTTCGTATCCAACCAAGCTCAAATGCGTGTGGTACACCAAATAATGACTTTTGGCTGAGTATCCTGTAATCTTGGAAATTCATTTTGAGCAGGGAGTGGCCTTTTTTTGCCGTTGGCTCCTTTGTTATTGGTTCCCTAGCAATTGCTCAACTTTTACCTGTTGCCAACTATATTTGGTGGCTTCGGTATATGGGTGTTTACATCAACGGATATGAACTAAGCATAATGTCAGCTGTGAAAATTTGTCGTAAAAATTATGGCTAGCTGCTGTCAATGCCGGGGACATTACAGTGCTGCACTTTGCGCCTGGGATACTGTGGTCTGTTGTCATTTGTATAAAATGTAAACAAATTCGAACAAATAATTCTATACTTGTTGCAATAAGACTGTGTCATCAGCTCCCCTCGAAGTGAGTTGGGCGCAATGTGGAAAATTGGCGCCAAGCAAAACTGACCCAGACGATACTGTCCTGGTAGGTGTCATCCGCGATTATCATTGAAATGCTTTGTGTGAATGAGCAATTCAGCTAAAAACTGCAGAGCAGACGACATGTTGAATCCAGGAAACTGAGAGTGATTTTAAAACTGTTAAATTTGTTCAGTGCTGGAGCTCATCTGACCATTAGAGCACAAGCCTGAAAAGGATTGTGGATGAATGCCATTTATTTTATTTTAGAGTGTAATGACTAACTGTTAAAAAGCATTCTTTAGCGTACTTAGATTTGTGTCACGATGAGAAAACGTAGGATAAATTAAACAAATTATTGAGTACCTTTAAAGTCTTGTATGAAAACACGCACATACAAGTGCTTGACAACAAATGACGCCAACCTTGCATTTTTTATTTACACGTTTTCGCTCATCGAACTTGCATGTATTCCTCGATCAGTCGCCACATGCAACACAAACTTCCACTCACATGTATGTATGTATTAATGTATGTATGTATGTATGTATATATGTATGTATGTATGCATGTATGTATGTATATATATGTATGTGTATGTATGTATGTATGCATGTGTGTTTATATGTATATATGTATGTGTATGTATGTATGTATATATGCATATAGGTATATGTGTATATATGTATGTGTATGTATGTATGAATGTATTAATGCACGCACGCATGCATGCCCGTATATGGTTGAAGCTGCTCATAGGACATGCGGTACGCCTTAAGTTGTCCATGTTTCATATTAAGTACCCATAATCATGGACAATGTGGCGTCACTCATCATCATTGACCCTTTTTATGCTTGGAACGTGCCCTGGCCTGTTGATTATGTAAGTAACTGCCTTCTTGGGCAAGACAAATGTGTGCTTCCCCTGACAATAGGAGCAAAATTGTTTCGGACCAGCAGGGTAATTGCTGGCTCTTGCCAGTGCTTCGGGAATGACCCCTCCCCTCTGTGCAGGCCAACGTCCGGACGTCAACTGAGCGCTTGTGTTGGCACCATGCCTGCAAGATACGCATATCTGTACAAGTTGTATAACTAGCGCTAGAGGCTTCCGCTGGCATGTCATATTTTTCAGTTTTGTTGGTGCGTCTTATCTGGGTGCACCAAGTAGATTTTGCCTCTTTATGATCACGTGGATAATGCTCGCTGATCTTTGGAAGAAACCACTTGGTGTCAGAAATGTGGAACCACTCGAAAACGAATCCCAACTAGAAAAGAAGATTTGCTTCACAGGAAATCTGTCTGGATGCCTTCAAAATGAAAACAGTTTGAAATGCTACACTTTGCCATTGTTCAACATAATGTAAATTTTGTGCATTTACCTCATTTGTACAAATTAAAATGCTACAACTTTGGTTCTTGGTTTATTGGATGTGGCTATATCACAAACTTATAAACGGAAGTTTGAATGACACCACCATCTATAGCACTTATAAAGCTATTCAAGATTTTTGTGTACTGGATAATTTGCATAAATTAAAAGCCTACAACTTTAGATCATTGTCCATTAGATGCACCTGTGTCCCAAGCCTACAAACTGAAGTTGCAGTGGTACCTCTATGTATAATAGTTTTGAACTTTTTCAAGATGAAGATTTTGCGTATTCGCCTTATTCGCATAGATTAAAATCCTACAGCTTTGTTTCATGGTTCGTTGGATGCACCTCTATCACAAACATATACAGTGAAGTTGAAATGGCACCTCCATGATAATATTGAAGCTATTCAAGATTTGAATTTGTGTATTCACCTAATTTGTTACACCACATTTAAAAATCTCCCGAAAATATGAAGCCACGCCCCCTGAAATTGTACGCATATTCTGGCCCCAAAACACTCTTTGCTATCTATATATGACCAAATCCATAATGCCACGCCCCTAATAGCTCCCGAAGGGAGCTAAACTGTTACGTGCGTACAGGAAACAAATTAATTCATGCTCCCTTATCTTGCTAGTGGATGGCCTGAATTGCTTGCAGCACGGAAGTTGTTTTTTGAAGCAAACAGGAAGCGGAAGTGCAGTCTAGAACCCATGAAAACTGAATCATTCTCCGCCACAGATTAACCCAAATGAAAGAACAAGTTCATTGTCGTGTACATAATTATTAATATTTTTCTCAAATTTTCGGATCATTAGTCCTTCTTCAGAGAATGACAGTTGATAAGCAAAGATAAACGCTCACTGGCCCCAGGCTATGGCCTTGGCTGGTTCCCTGCCTCGCCGCTACGTATACTCGAGCACCGAGCGAAGCGAGGTGCGAGTTGTTTTCATAGATAACACAAGCATAACAATATCCCTATGTGTTTACATGAAATGAAATTGAAATAAATTTTTTTTCTCTTCGGGAGCTTCCACAGCCTGGCTGTTACATATTATAACTGACTTAGCGTGTTTTTCATATTTTCAGGTTTCAAATCTACCCAAAATTGATCATTATTTTACATGCACATGTCACGTCTGACGACGACCCACATTTTTCACATATCGAAGTAATTTGACGTTGAGGGGAGTAAATGAAAATCTCCCACAACCAGGTGACCACCCTACCAAATAGTGAAGTGGCTAATCTATCAGACTATATACGTGAAACTGGCTTTAACGACTAAATTATATCATTTTTTATCGCTTTTCGTAACATTCCTTTAACCCGGCCGCCTGGCAATCATTGAACTTCCGGTTAGCAGGATAGCTTTGTAAACAGTGTGACGGCCGCACACACACTGAGGTGATTCACGAATTTTCGAAACTATAAATGGAAGTTAATATTATTGTATTAATAATCCAGAACAGGTGGAGATCGTGATAAAAAGTGTTAGAAAATTAAATGTGAACACCGAAAGACTTCAGTTAGCGGGATGTCATGTGGCAGCCATAGTATTTTCAGCCAATCACAATGCGAACGAGTCATTTCTCCGAAACATTACCAAGCGGGACTCGATAGGGGTT
Organism: Hermodice carunculata; assembly: GCA_964020975.1. Taxonomy (NCBI): domain Eukaryota; kingdom Metazoa; phylum Annelida; class Polychaeta; order Eunicida; family Amphinomidae; genus Hermodice; species Hermodice carunculata. Next base: position 87,767,635 of record OZ026625.1, read on the forward strand.
TTGGAATTAGGACCCGGCAAGCAAGGCCGTTTTTGTGATAACTGAATCGTATAAATGTGTTTCAAACCATTGAATGTCAACTTTTACAAATCTTTAACTTGAGGTAGTAAGAACTTTGACCTTCCTATGCATGACTCGTCGGTGCTGACATTCAAAGCGCATATGTTAACAAATCCCACCTGGAACTCTCGTCTCGCATTGGAGCAGCCAGATGGCTGGTGGATTTCTGCACACACTCAAACAGGAAACGGCGAATGAAGCTGTATTTGTGTAGGTTTCGAAAAAAAACAAACTCATGACAGTTTATTTGGTATTTAATAGATCAATTTGGCAAAACCGTTTAATTCAATTTTGACTTGTCTGAACTTGCATTCATCTTAACTTTCATGATTACACTTGCATTAAGTAGCATGTACCCAAATTGTCACATTTTGAAAGTTGTGTTTAGTCCGGATTTTTTACCTCTTGGAAATATTTATATTGAATGAGTTTGCATTCATCTGAACTTTCATTACACTTGCATTAAGTTGCATGTACCTGAATTGACACATTTTGAAAATTATATTTAATCCAAACATTTTCCCTTTTTAGAATATTTATATTTAACCAATTTAAGCTAATTCACACGCTGTCTGTCTTTGGATGTCAAATTTGTAAATGTTTCACTGTCACTGGGTCGAAAAATTCAAAATTTTGATCAGCATGAAAACAGCACGTCCATATCAAATTCTGTTGGGAATGTTAATAAATGTCATATAACCTTTTTGCAATTTACTTGCTTATTCCTTTACCTAATAATTGAAGTGATCTGGATATACTGCATTCCCTCATATTTACTTTACTGTTATGTCGATTTTGGCCTATCTTTTAATCAAAATAGAATGCACGAATACCGCATAAAGCGTACCTTCTGTGCTTCATCCCTGTAATAAATAGTTTTGTTTTTTGTTTTAACAAGTCAGAAGATTGCACCCCCCGCCTTTAGAAAAAAAATTGGTACTGCCATATGGCATAATTGCACAGAACGTATGCTGCTAGGGCCCTGGCCATACAGCCAGCATGTCCCAATAAAAGGGGGACACGTGCAATGGGCATTTTCAAGCTTTCCTTTCTCCATGAAAGACCCTGCCGTTGGGAGTACAACATCTCTTATGAATCGCCAATGAAATTTTACAACTTTGGTTTATGGTTCATTGGATTCTGCTATTTTACAAACTTTTTTAAATTGAAGTTCGAATGACACCTCTATCTATAATATTTTCAAGCTGTTCAAGATTTTAATTTTGAATATCACCTTATTTGCATGAATTGAAATCTTAAAACTTTGGTTCATAGTTCATTGGATGCGGCTTTGCCACAAACCTATAATTTAAAGTTAGAACGACTACACTATCTGTAATAGTTATGGAGATATTCAACTTTTAAGTTTTCCAATGCACTAATTAGCATAATTTGAAATTCCACAAGGTTCAATTACTGTCGATTGTATTGGCAGGTGTCACAAGTTCACACATGCACATCGAAATTTTGTGTCTATCTGCAACAGTTTGGAAGATATTGAGCTTTAAAAATTTTAATTGCCCCTCATTTGTATAATTTTAAACATCATGATTTCCAAACGAGGTGCAAAATTTCATTGATATGTCAGTCACCACCGCAAGTATGGCAAGTTTGGTGGTTTTCGGAATAATCTGGTCGTAAAGAAGACCGAAATAAAGAAAGAGAGAAAGAAAGAAAGAAAGAAAGAAAGAAAGAAAGAAAGAAAGAAAGAAAGAAAGAAAGAAGGAAAGAAGGAAAAAATAATTCTTGGAAAAACAAAATGTCTGGGTTGGCACCAAGACATAATGAGACACACAACGTGTTGCTCGGTCCTTGGCCCCCAGCCCATACAAAGCCATCGACATCGTGCCAAGTGTGTACTGCTCATCAGCTCACTGCATCATATAAGCTGAGGAGATTATCGTCCAAGTTTTTGCCTACACAGGAAAACCACCTGGTCGTCGCGAAGTTGACAATGCTGCCCTGGTGCTAGTCCATTACATTGGGAGGGGAGAGGAGGTAAATTTAAAATTTTTTCGGGAACTGTAAAACTGGAAAAAAAACTCATGAAGCACGAAAGGCATACCACTTGTGAAACGTGAGTCGGCATTAGAATGAGTCATAAACTGTAAATTGACATTTCAATAAATATCAAACTCTGAAATCAAGATTTTGTCTCGTTAATTGTGAACAATACGTTAAGACCGTGTTTCACCTTGAACAGTAAAAATAAAAATAGTTCTCAATGATTCGTGAACGGGACCTCCCCGCCCCTCGCTCCCCGCCCCCAACAAAATAGTTAAAGTAGACATGCAGAAGACTGGCTTTGCAAAATATTGAAGACGAAGTGTGCAACAGCTTCTCGTCAAATTTACCCAGGTGGTGCCAAATAAAAGTACCATCCCGTCACCCTCCAAAGACATTGCAGTCATCCCTTTATTGGATCTAAAAGAAGTTGCAGCCTCTTCATCAGAGCCGCTCAGAAAGATTATAGCTTGATGGCAAGCAGTATGTCTGGACATGTTTTCCATTACAATCGATTATTTGTCAATGATGATATGTCGACATGGCCTACGCTTGCACCTGCAAGTCATCAAGGTTGGCTTAGATCTTTGCAACAAAATGTGCTCATGAAGATTTCTCGTCTGCAACATGCAAGTCACCATAGTTATGAGAGAGAAGCCATTACTTGCACATGTTCAAACTCGTTGAACCGCCGCTAAATCCAGTTTTAACCTCATCAAGTGTTGAAGTTTTCAAAGCTGTAGAGTGGTCTTTAACACCGTTCACTACAAAGAAATTCTAAGAATCCTCCGGTAGTTTTTACCAGAGCATGACTGAATTTGCCCTCAGTCAAAAAAGAGCCACATTTTATTGACGACAAACGTAAAATGAGTTCCTTTCCGATATCTCGTACGAGCTCCTTACTTGTCGAAGATGAACTCAATGAAGGGAATTCACCCCTTGAGGACCTATAGGCAAGCATAACATTATGCATCCCAGTCAGCTCCATTCGCTGGTGGATGCAATGCGCACGTGGCATCATCATCAGCTTCAAGTCGGTCTCATGAAAAGCCAGTGTAAGAGTGCTGCGACGGAGGCTTTTATTTCCTGGGATGCCAGCAACAGATGCTTTTATGGAGACATCTATGTTCACTGACAATGATGACCATAGCAGCAGTTGTAATCCTTCATCATAATAGGCAGGTGCTTTGGGTGTCACCAGCAGAATTCTTTTCACACCCATATCTATAAGCAATGAACAAAAGAGGCCGCTTCTGACAGCAAAGCAAACTTCCCATCTCCTTGTCATTTACCAAACACGGGGGATACAATAAAAACGATAAGGGGTCTCAATGAGGGTCAACTAGGTCCATCTTAGACAGGTAAGCAAGTGTTTTGTGTGTGTCTTTCTGCAGGCAAACCTTCACATGGTGGATAGTTCTTTAAGCGTGCATCTATTTCTGTCGTCAATGTATTGTTATATACTTACTGTGTAGTTGCGTACCTCAAAAACAGCCAAAATACAAACCATTCTTTTTTTCTCCGAAAAACAACAAGTACGCTTGCATTTGGATGATTTTGTAAAAGGAAAAAATGAGTATTAAATCTCTATGATTATGAAAGAAGTGCAGGACGTTTGTCCCGATTTACCCTGACAGAGTTGTTGAAATTCTGGTAGTTGGGTTCCCCAGGCGACCGGTGCTTTGATTTTCAGTGACACGTTTTAGAATCAAATGGAAAGCAGCGCCACGAAGTCAACAAATGACAGTTTTATTTTCCATCAAAACATATCAGTTCACGGCAAGGAGGCCAAAACAGTATAAAGAGCGAAACTCGCCTTGACAGGCTTCTAACAGTCAGAAGACTTAGTTTACATATACGTGTTGTTTGCGGTCGAGAAAGTATACACTGACATAGTGATATAATTTGAACTCCAGCCACATTAAGTGGAGAAATAAACGTTGACAACTTGTCACATTAAAAGAGGAGCGAACATTGGATCAACCGTTTCATCACACGTCTTGTTTACAATATAACGTACATGTGTGCTGACCGACCGGCTTGCAATAGCGCAATAGAAGATTTACTCTGGGTCTGTTTGCGAAAGGTTTTGCTGACTGATTAGAAAGTTATCTGTTGAAACTCGCCATAAAAGTCCATCATATAAAACTAAAAAAGAAAAATTGCTTCAAAGCAAATCTGTCTGTGTGCCTTCATAATTTGTAAATATTAAATGTTACAACTTTTTGTTCTTTGGTACTTCACATTCCATTACGCTTATGGCTAAATGAAAATTTCAAAGTCCAAATGACCTTGACCTTTGACCTTTGAAGGTCACACGTAAATTGCAGAAATATACAGTGTTACAATACCCACAATTTAAGCCCATCATGAATCAACTCACATGAAAATAAACCAAGTTATGGCAAGATGAAACTTTCAAAGCGCCAGATGATCTTGCCCTTCGCCTTTTGGAGGTTACAGGTTCTTACAAAAATTCGCAATGTTGCAATACCTACAATGTGAGTCTGACATGATTACAATTGGATGGAAATTGGCTGAGTTGTGAATGAATGAACTTTTCAAAAGTCCAAATGACATTGACCTTTGACCTTTAGAGGTCACATGTAAGTTACAAAAGTGTACAGTGTTACAAACATATTGATTGAAGTTGAATTGGCTATCCTTACCTATTTTAGTTCTGAAGATATTCAAGATTTAAAAATTTTTAATGGCCATGATTTGCACAATTTTTAAAACCGTTGAACCTCTTCACAATAAGTTAAGACTTCATATATGGAAGTATAATCGTGCCAAGTTTGGAGGTTTTACGTGTAATACTTTTCAAATGAAGTGTCGGGCAAATTTGCCTGTAAAGAAAGAAAGAAAAAAGGGAAAGAAAGAAAGAAAGAATTCCTGGAAAAATTAATATGTCTGAGTTGGCACACAGAAAAAATAAGAGACGTAACAAATGACAACTCTAGATAACTATTTGCCGATGGCCAGTGCGCACGGAATGATACCGATAATCCAGAGACTTGGGTAACCTAGCCGAAACACTGATACATATAGAACTTGACAGATTGCATGGCTTCCATATACAATGATCACACTGCAATTCGAAGCACGTAATAGATTGAATGAGGCAGGTCATCAGTCATTTAGAGAACATTACCTGGTGCGATTTACACTTTTTCGCCAGTATAATTTAAGCTCACGGACATTATTGGTGGTAGAATGTTGTACCGCTGATCAGCCTTTTTCTTGTTTAGGAGGCGTTCGGCAACTGGCATCCTTTCTTTGGTATTAAAAGTTTAATGAGGGAGGAGGAAGGTCCGGTGGGAGGGCGAGTGGGGCGACGGGGCCGTGTACACTCTTTGGGTAACGGACAAATGGGTGGGTTCAATGTGTATTTCAATCTAGTTTAGGGACTAGCCAAATGCGTCAATATTTTCACATTTGTACACAGAGTATGCTTTGGGGGGGGGGGGGGTGACGGCCAGTGTACGTTTTTTTAAAATAAATAAATGAAAATATTGATTTTTTGCTTAACAATAAAAGTCTCAAACTTACATATTTATGGTCATGTTTACATGAGAAGCTGGATGAACATCAGACGCACAGGTTTTAAGGTCTGCACATGTGGCAAAACAATAGCTTTGCATTTTAGTTTAAAAAAATCAACATTTTCAAAGTATTAATTTCAAGGGAGTAGTAGCATCCTGTGAAATAGTACTCTGTGTACTAATGTGAAAATGTTGATAATAATTATTTTGGCTGGTGCCTTATGCATTCTGGAAATAATTTGACATACCTATTTGACCGCCCTTCTTCTAACTTTCACCTTCAATCTTATATTCCCCCTGAATGGTTATTAAAAGGCAAATGAAAACCTTTGCTGACGTATAATAATATTCGGTGACACTATAAAGAATGTGTCAAAAGAGACCGCCATGATAAAACGGCACACTTATGCAGCACAGTTTTTTTCCTTAGGATATATATGTGACCTAGACAGTTCACCTATTCTGAACATTTTTGCTTTTAGTAGAAATCACCCATAAGGGAAATAATTCGAGCAAAATTTTATTCACCGCCCATGAATGGCTTGCCCAACTGGTTCGCTTTTAAACGTGTACAGGCACGGACAGGTGACGGGTTATCACTCATAGTCCGTGATTGGTTAACACCAATCTATCTAGGCATTATGGCGTTTGAAATGGAGATGTGTGTCACTACCAAACCAAATACACTGGAACTGTTAGACACGCAAAGGCAAGTGAACGTACAACTAGGCTGTGTGGAGATGGAGGGCTTTCATCCGTCATGCACCATCAAACATTGGCCATCTTAACTCATTCCACCCTGATAGAAGACTGAGTCAACAGCTTTCCTTGGCGCGCTCTGGGCGCATTGCGCCCAGAGCGCGCCAAGGAAAGCTGTTGACCATAGGCATATAATTTGGAATGATCTTCCATGCAAGTTTCATCCAAAATATTGAAAAATAATCCCTAAATTAGTAAAATACATTTAGCAGACGACATTTAGATATTAGCGGCAAAAAGCGTCATCAGGGTGGAATGAGTTAATGGATATAAAGAATTTCAAGCCTGGTGCCGAATCGTGCGGCCGGGAGTGCCTGTGGCAGTGTTATTTATGTTTTCATACAATATGAACATGACTTTCCCACTGTTAGAAAACGTACGACTTAAAGTAACCACATGACTCTCCCCCAGCTCTCTACCATCGGGGTGGAGGTGAGGGCAAGGCATTTTTTGTGAACTGCGAAGTTGGAAAAAAAAAAGCACATAATTTTTGTGGACCGTAAAAGGCCCATTAGCGGCGAAACATATTTACCTGTTTAATAAATCGTGAACTGCTATTACAAATATTGTTATACTAGAACAAGGATATGTACAGAAATAGTGAATATGTTTCCCGACTTTGAATGTCTTGATAGGGTTCAACCGCTTTATGTAATATCTGGGGGTACTCGCGGATATCTGACAAGACTGCAGCAATGTAAGTTAATGAATATTACATGTCCCTATGTGTCATATATGCATAAAATACGAACAACTGATTCAGTAAATTGAAAGTACAATTGAGACAGCACAGGGGCAGCTAATATGTTTCGGAACTGTTCTAATGCTTTCCTCTGCGGGGTATCGCAACAACGTTTTTATTACACTAGCATCCTCACCTAAATTTTTTATTGAGATGTACATTATATACGTGTGATCGTCCAATGTATCTTGTTATAATTTTGCATTTTATATTAATTGTATACTGTTCTGTGATTGACTAAATGTAATATTCATGTAGCTCTTCAGAGAATGGAGGCAATAAAGAATATACTTACATACATACATACATACATACATACATACATACATACATACGTACGTACGTACGTACATACCTACATACGTATATACATACATACATACGTACATACATACATACATACATACATACATACATACATATATACATACATACATATTTGCATGCATACATACATAATTCCCCCTCTCCGCTTCTATCACCAGAGGGGCGAGTCAGGCTACATGACTTCCGTCCTTAGGGTGGATCTGGCAAGGCACAGACATGTCATCGAGACTCTGTATCTAACTACAAGATATAGCTATACACTTACAGCTGCAGCGCATGCGTCATATTCCAAGACAAACAAAGAGATTATGATTGACGAACCTTTTACAATGTAAAATCCTAAACACGTGTCGTCCAGATTTCCTATTCGCTTGGCAGGAATAAAATGCAGGTTGGATTGACTTTATTGAAGCATGTATCTCATGGTACTCCTCTTGCAAAGTATTTTTATGTCTATGTGCCAACACAAGGCCACTTTCGATGGTGGCTTTCTTCTAACCATAACTTGGTCATTTTTTATCCAAATTCGATCATGTTGGGCTCAAATTGTAGCTACTGTAACACTGCACATTTTTAAACTTACATATAACCTCTAAAGGTCAAAGTTCAAGGTCATTTGTAACTTTGAATGTTTCCTCCAGTCATAACTTGGCCAATTTTCATCCAATTCTAATCATGTTTGACTCAAATTGTAGGTATTGGAACATTGCACATTTTTATAAGATCATGTAACCTCAAAAGGGCACAGGTCAACGTCATTTGGCCCTATGAAAGTTTCATTTTGCCATAACTTTGTCAATTTTCATCCGATTTGGTTAATGTTGGGCTTAAATTATGGGTATTTTAACACTGTGCAATTTACATGTGACCTGTAAAGGTCAATGGTCAAGGTCATTTGGACTTCGAAATTTTAATGCAGCCATAAGCTTTTGTAATGCGAGGTACCAAAGGATAAAAGTTGTTGCATTTAATATTGACAACTTTTGAAGGCACACAGACAGATTTGCTTTGAAGCAAATCTTCAAGTATTTTTATTTATAGATTCCGATGCATCCCCATCATATCAATTGAATCATTCCGATGTACTTTCGTGCAAGACGCTTCAAAGCAAATTGTATGAAGTTTTTTCTCTCATATCTTTGGAAATAAAAAAAGGACATACAGCAGCTTGGCAATCATCTATAAATCAAATCTTCACACGTTATCATCATTTCAAAGATATGCAAATTATTATAACTTCGTGTTCGTGATAACTAGCAACGTTTGACAAACACGTGTATACATTTCTATCGAAACTACCAGAACATGTACTTTCGTGACGGTCACTCAGTGCAATAGCATTCAACACGATATACTGGCCCTGGGAATCTGGACTGTCAGCAGATTTGGATTTCTAAAAATTCCTGCGCACAGTGCCATGTATGACAGTCGACATCATCAGGTAGATGGCTGGTCCGCTGAGCTTCGTGTACAACGACGTAAGCCTTACGACTTAGCTCTAGGGTGTGTATTCGCCCCAATACACAACTGAATACATAAACATTTGGAGGGCTAGAGTTGTGTGTTCACATTAAATTGCACGAAGTGAACTATACCAGAGGACATCATAACTCTCATAACTAGAACTCCCCTTAAGATAAAAAAAAAATTGCTGGGCGCTCCTGATAGTCTATTTCAATAGATAATCAAACGAGGTTACTCAGTACACAAAATTTGCCACACTAGACTGCATCCTGATGGAGCACCATCATATTGAACAAAATTACCCCAGTATTTACAGACGGCTCAGTTTTAAGGTATGCGCAGACCTTAAGAACCATATAAATCACGTGATCCATTTTTTCCCTTTCGAGATTTAATATGCACACATTGTGGTCACTGATCAATTCTTGCGTCAGGTACGACCATGCATTTAACCTCATTTAGGTGAGAGTGCTCGGAATGATTTTTTTTAACCTTCCCGCGCATTTAAGATCTGAGCGAGGATATGTTTTACGAAAGGAAACACACATTTTAAGGTAACCATTTGTAACATTGTTATGTGTCGGAACCGCTCCGTCACTCGGTGATCCAAACACAATGTAACTTATTTTAGAGCCTGACCTGACATGGGACGTACAGGTTGCTAAATTCCAAGGTGAGGCTAAAAACGTATCATGCATTGACAGAAACGAACGCAACCGCCATCTCAATTGGCCTCGGTGAAACGTAGTTGGTGCTGACGGTAGCATTTATATTATTCACACCATGTGACCCGGACAGATCCAAAAGATAATCACGTGCACAGAAAATGTATGTGAAAACAAGTTGATAAGAGGTTAGTTAATTCTACTGTGCAGCCTCGTACACGTGAAAACAAGCACATCAAATATGCACATTGTTCAGTATTCAGAACAAGTACGCTGCTCATGTTGACGTCAATCAACATTCTTTACCCATCCTCGACTTCACGATTCCAAGTAAGCAATTGTATTTATGTCTTTTTGTCCAGAACTACTTCCTAGTAGTTTTTACCCTATTCCGCAGTCCGCACTCTTTACTCTCCATAAGTTAAACTATCACAGTCTAACCCATATACATATGGAAGTACTATTGTCCATATTGCACACGTTCCTCTGTAGAATTTTGACATAGGCTGTATTAGCCCAAATAAATTAAAGGGTCTTCAGCGGGTAACCAATCAGAACATGTTTTGGCGCCTATACCCGTACATGTCTCTCTGAATAGCGGCTCCTTGTCTAAGCTAAATATTCAGCAAAGGCAACCCATATAATAATGAATAAATATGAACGTCACAAATGATGAATTAGCTAATACTTTTTTTATTATAAGCGCACAGCTTCATTATGAATGAAGAAAACCTGTCAAACCAAACATAATTACTAAATTTGTATAGTACAAGTTCAGATACGAACAATGTGACTCACCCCTGAACCCCTTATGTATGTATCCTTTCTAGCTGGACAGCTTATATCAGTTAAAGCACCTGGCAGTGTATAAATGTTGTTTAACATTTTATGACGAATAATATTGTATAGTACATTTTATCTGGCAGTGAATAAAAATTGCGCATTCAAATTTGTAGCAGAAGAGCCATGAAGTGTGCGAACAAGCACGCCTGATCCCAAACCAGAGGCTATTGCTTGTGAGTCCATATACATGTCCAAATAGAAGTGTTCACAGTGTATTAACCCGCGCCTCGCACTGGGGAAACATATTGGCATGAGATGTGCTATCCTTATATAACTTGTCTGCAATTTTCATCCACAATTTGTATCAGCATGGAATTTAAAGGTTAAAAATATAAATTAGACGACAATTGGAATCCAAGTACTTAAAACTGGTATGAAGCGGATACAGTTAGACCAAATTTCACATGCAACTACATTGTGCAATGTTCGGGTCAGTGTGACAGGTAGGACAAAAGCCAAGGCAAGGGGACCGGGAATGCTGATAACGGGGAGGGTGGGGAGGATAAAAGGATATGCCGAACGGTTGGTTATAATATCACATTTTACCTGCATTCCGCCTGCTGTTGGTGATACATCTTGCATTACACCGAATGGTTTAAAATTTCTTGTATTCCGTAGAATTATAATTTTACGGACTGTCTCATTGTAAGAAGTAGGGTTCAGTCCTCTAACTGCACAACCGACCGTCGTTCAGTACATTCCAATCGTATGAAGAGCACAGTCTCTGAATAACCATAGCGCCCGTCACAAGGAACAACCTCCTAATGCCGGGATGTGGCTTCCACTGAATTTCCAATCTACTCTGTGACTGCGACAGGCAAACCTTGCTTTAATTCTACAGCTATTTCTGACTTACGTGCCATTCTGATATACCTTTTATCGATTGCCTTTCATTGTTTTACGATGGGATTGTTCTTGTCAGACGTAAAGATATCTCTGTATACTGTTCGTGCATATGGAAGAAAAAAGCTTGGGCGTTGATATCGCAATCATTGATCGTTGCCAATGTCAGAACTATTAGATCTGCCGCACAAAACGCAATTGGCTGTGAAAGTGTTACATTGAAATTGAACTTTTCTGGCCCCGTGATTTAACGGTGACCTATTTAGTGCCCACTGTAATTGAATGAACGGGGAAACAAAGCAACTTCTGCGAAACGCAGTAAACAATCTTTTATATAGCTTCCTAGCGTAGACGAAAACCCTTAGAGCAATAATTAGACACAGTAACGCAAGCAGGCAAACCCGCTGCTCCCTATTGCCACTGTACCTGTTTCAACCATCTGCTCTTCAGTGCGCTTACCGATATACACAGTGTGTTGATTGCTTTAGGAATGCCCCCTTCCCCTCCCGAAATCAAAGTGCCACACACAGAAAAATCCATAAATCTGAACAAACTGCGTCCAGTAGGCTACAAGGCAATCGAGTTGCTTTGTTTTTGAAGCGAGAAGGAGGTCCATTAATAAAACTAAGACAATTTGGAATTAAGACAGCTGCCCTGGGTACTAAGACCTTGAAGTCAGTGCAGTGCAGAATGTCAGCCTAAAGGTGGCGCCAGTAATGCTACACGTTCATGTCCATACATTTTTCTCTTATATTCTTATGCTGCCATGCTAATGTACTATTATAGAGCAAATCACGAACTAACCGCAGCATAAGAAAGCCTCATCTTGTTAAATATGGTAGGAAGAAATTCAACAAATTGTTCTATGAACATACACATACACTATCAATCAAAAGAAGAATACTGGGCCTATGCCCAGCTGACCATGTTTACATGATTTATTTTTGTATAAGTACGTATGTGTCTGCTTTGTGCAGTCAAATGACGTTGCTCTTGACCATTGTGACCTTACATATAAATGCGGTCAAATGCAATCTACGATATACCCATCCCTGTGAAGCGCGGATAGTGTGTTCTGCACAGGTTAAGACTGCATTGAGTAACCGTAACATGGCCCTGGAGTGACAGCAATGGGCAAGTGAGTTTAGTTTTTCGGCGGTAGCTGGATAAATGGTAAACATTTGATATTGCACATAATGCACATCCTTCATAAGGGCTAGGTTGTGATCGCATTTTAGGTGACCCTCACGTGTAGATTGAAGAGTATCAACACTGAATTCTATTTCTAGACTATAACTTGAGAGCATTTCACTCAGGACGTGGATATTGTTCTGCCCCGTGGACCTTGTGAAGACTATGTTATGACTGTACACAAGTGACTTGACCTTATTGCAAAGACCGCAGGGCAATTTGAATTCGACTTCATTGTCCACTAGCATGTCGTACATGTTCAATACCCAAGCTCACAGTATTCATTAATCATTGAACACTTTCCAGCATGTTCAAAATCAGAGTGCCAGCGTGCATGGTGCCCAGTTATCACCCAAGCACTGCATTCTTCACTCAAAATGGGTCAGTGACCTTGGGAATTGGGACGAGGTTACTCATGTATTGTTATAATCTGTCATTTTCTAGGGCCATTAGCGGGTACAGTATCAAAGTCCTTGTTAACACGTTTTTTTTTTATAGATTTACCAACCGAGCAATACAGTTACCAATGTGGACCCAAACTTAAAGAAATAGGCAAGCAACACTCACATGGAATCATGATGTTACACTTATAGTGGATCGTAAAAATGCAAAAGTTCAAGGTCACAGATTACGTAGTCCGTAAGCTACCAAATCAATGGAACTCGAGAATTTAGATTTATTAGAGCAAATTGAAAATCGGGTGTGATCCTGTTTGATTCTAATACAATCAGCCCGGTTGTTTCAGAGAAGCCGCCTTTTCAATGTATTTAGAAGGAAAGGCAAACAAATTTCATAAGAAATCCAAAACTCCTAGACGGATGACTTATTTGTTTGCAATGGTTAAATCAAATGGCAGGCAGATCCCCAGAACATTTGCAGATGATCTCTGCAACGGTTCCGGAGGAACGTCATGACCCTTATGCCCTTATACTCAACATAAATAAAAACCGTACATTTGCCGACAGCATTACCAAATATCATTTCAAAAACTGCAAACTGGGGTTAGATATTTTTGAATAGTTTAATTATTGTGTGAACAAAGTGACATTTTTACAGTACAACAAAATAATTTTGTTTTGTTTGCCATATTTCAAAAAGTGGATATTTCTCACTTTAAGGGCAGATTAAGAGTCTTATTCGGCAATCAGCCAAAAGTCACTGATAAGCTGGCACGCAAAAGATCATAAGGTTGACGGCATATGTGAACCTTTAGTGACGCGCGCTCATTATGGTTTATTTATTTTGACTTTTGCCGTTTCCATTATGCACAGTACATGTTTCGCTGCATGTATTGCTGGCCTCCACTTGAGCATGCTCGGGTCATTTAAAAGAGCAGGCTATTACAACACAACTGGACTTCGATAATCTGAGAGAAGCAGCCTTCTGCAAAGGGCTTGCGTGAGTGCATCTCGTTCTGTAAATATGCGTTGATGAAAGGCGTGCTGATGATGCAGAGGGTGCCTTTCCTACCTTTGTCACAAAAGGATCTACGGGGAAAGGATATCCATTTTATTAACAGTATTGAAACCATGCGGTTCGATGAAAAAAGCCCGTTGGAAGCGGTTCTTGAATGAGGCAAAATGGGTTTCAATAGCAGCATCAGGCGTTGCTTTCCCGCGGCGTAACATGAGGTTTTTCTAGGGTACTGATCATATAAGGAAATTTTGTGCGGTTCAGAATGTGAGTTCTCAGTTACACCAGAATTATAATATAACCAAGTAGCCATTCAGAAGAAGTCTGTCAAAAGTAATACCACCCTGACACTGGCCTCGTGGCATTTAGCAAATGTTGACAAATCTTTTAATGCAATCTTACTCAATTTCCCATCCATCGGATATCTTTAAGATTATTGTTCTATTGGTTCATCTGCATTGTAAAACATCTAAAAATATTGCCTGAAAGAATGTTGCTAGATTTGTTCTTTCATAATTTGTAACAAAATGTTAAGCTTGCATTACTTTTGCACCATAAAATCGGGTTACGTACAATTATTCTGTTTTCTCCAAACAGCTTTTCTTCTGTTTTGCTACACTTAACTGCGATCTCAAGCTCTCTATTTTATTATGAATAAGAATATTAACAGCAGTCCCGTGGCATAATATGCGGAAAGTCGGTACTTTCAAAAGGTAAAAAAGGCCAGGCTCAATAAAGGCAAATGTGTGGAATGTCGTGACCGAAATATGCCCACCTTGAAGCCGATCTGCCCACATGCTGCTCGTAATTGTATTGCAAGAAATACGAAGCAAACCAAAAACAAAATAAAGCACCCCCCCCCCACAAAAAGAAAGAAAAAGAAAAGAAACAAAAAACGAAACACCCCCCAAAAAACACAAAAACCCCAAAACCACCCCCCCAAAAAAACAACAACAACAACAACAACAACAAAAAACAAACAAACAAAAACAAAACAAAAAAAAAAAAAAAACCTAAAAAAAAAAAAAAAAAATAACACCCCCCCCCAAAAAAACCACCACCACTTTACGTAAACAAGTTAGAATATAGCAGTTCCATTGGAAGTAAAATCATATGCCTTTTATACCTAAGTCAGATCTAAAAATTGCCTTATATTATAGCATTTGTTCATTCAAATAAAAAAATCATAAATAATGTATTCTCAATCTCCTGTACATCAACACAAAGGGTAGAGCCTAAAAGCAAAGGAGCGACAGTCAAAGCACTGGCACCTTAAAGCTTGCAGGCTAATTAAAAAACTATCTATTAAAGCGCAGGGAGAAAATGAGGATTCATAGGATGTTGTTACATCAGGAGAATTCAACGAACATTAGTCAGATGCTTTCTTTAACCCTTGGCCAGCTAGACTAATGAATCAAAAGCGTTTCTTTGGTCAGCGAGTGTGTATTGGGAGAGTTGTTGACCTAGGGCAATTTATTTTATCCGGACTCATCTCAATGCTTCTTCAATATGTTTAAAAATGTGAAGAACTGGAGCAAACCATTGTAGTAGACGGCGTTTGAACTTTCAGCTTCTTTTGGGGGATTTAACTAGGAAGGAGTTGACTAACGTGCGCTTATAAGAGGCCGTAACTTGAACTCTGAAGGGTCACTCAAGTATAAGACAGGTGAGGGAAGTGCTATGGGGAAGGACGAGACAGCAGATGTCTGTCACAGCGCTATAAGCTCCTTTCAAGAGGACGTGGTTTGGCTAATGCCGCAGGAGTCCATTGGGAGCTTGAGACACAACTAGGCACGTCTTATTGTAGTGAAATAAAACAAGCGGATCTCTGTAAGAGCACCGACCACAATCGTGGCTGTATCCTGCCTTAGGTAAAAACTGCTTGTAAACCGCATCAGCCACCTGTCTTAATAGCTTGTCAAACAAACAGGTAAACTGCCCAAGTGAACAAATGCTGCTGAAACTTGCCATTCAATTGCAGAGCACGTGTCTCCTGACCCGCAATCCGCACTTAGGTGTTTTCAATTACAGGTCTGAAGGCAGAGGGCTTGAGGAAGTTTCACGGAAGCGAATTCTATGGTGAATCCAGAGATTTATTTACTATTTGTCGCAGCTTCAACGGCTCGCATGAATTTTATTATTCCTGTGTGTACGTGTGTGTGTGTGTGTGTGTGTGTGTGTGTGTGTGTTTTGTTTTGTTCTTGTTTTTTTGTTGTTTTTTTGGGGATTTTTTTTAATGAAATTTCCGCCATAAGTCAGCCGTTCATATATCCACGCAGTAAGTAATTCACGTGTTCAGGCTTGCCCTGCAGACCAAAATAAGTTCCGTGCTTCTTTTTATACTGCAGTTTGAATACAAAGTCTGTTCAGCACGCAATAGACCTGTTCATCCCGAGTTGTACCGAACTTTTCCGGACCGTAATTAATTATGCATTCCTTTGTTGGCCTGATTTTCCAGTCAGCAAGTAGCCGAGTTGAGCTCACGCCGTCATATGTTTAAACGGATGCCACGACAAACGCTAGCGATTACCGCATGGACTGTGCTGAACAGTGCAAATATTTTACCTAAAACATCACATCAGTGGTGAAACGTGCATGTATAGTTTTCTGACGGTTGGATTTTTCGTAAAATCCAAGCACATCATGTGTTTTATTTTCTTAGCCTTCCAATTGTAATCCGGCCAGCGTGACCGAGCACAAAATGTAAACAAGGCAGGGTGCACTTCCCGAAGTGAACCGAATAAACCCGAGTCCTATGAACTGGTCTATTATCCATGCATATGACGCACCAGATTGAGGGTACAAACATGTAATAGCTTCACCTCAATAATTTAGAGCAGCTTACCCTGGTTGTTAGTTTTGAGACAAATCTATTTGAACGGACGTCTTCTAGTAGAAGCATTACTTGCTGGAAATCACTACGCCCAGTTTCTCGCTGACACGAAGAAAAGCAGTCTGAAAGCCCAGTCAAGCTGACCAGATTTCCAGTATCGGAATGAAAGCTGAGTAGCAAGCATTATAAAGCTTCAAGGTTGCTTCAGTAGTTGATATATATGCATACTTCACCACAAAAAATACTATAAGGAAAGTTATTGACTGGCACTCTAACCTAGGCCATACAATAAGGCCTACGTTCGTCATATAGCTGCAGAGTATCGGATTGCAGAGTTGACCTTATCAACCTCTAACCAAGCAGATTTCTTAGCAAGGAAGGGCAATGCCTACACAGTGAAACCGGCAAAAACCGCTATCTCTCATGCTCGAATGCACATCCCATTTCAGGGTTCACCCAATTGCAGCAAAGTAGAGAGAGATATCCGAGTCTTCAACAAAAGCAGCTTCAACTTGCAACTACAGTCTGTCCTTTCAACCACCACATTCACAACGTGACGTATCGTTAATTGCGACAGGAACTATGGTCTTTCCTAGCAATTTCTTTGGTTTTGACTTCTCTTGTGCAGCACCCTATCTATCGTATCTTTCCTAGATATAGAACATTTACCTTTATAAATGAATAGCTCAATATTTTGTGTTACTTTCATTGGTCGCATTTAAGCATTCAATATGCATGAAAATACAGAGTAACTATAAACTGAAATAAATATACAATGCTATGTGCCACCTGCTATAGGCGACTTTCAAATTTCTCGGAGACAAACTGCCTAAAATTTTTCCTTTTGGTTTTCTTTTCGAAATACGAAGTGGCAAACCAACACTGAACCGTATCTGTAAAGTGTTGGATAATTAATATGCCCGATAGCGACTTGTGCGTTGCCCTCCCTTGTGTATAAATTCAAGGAAATAGGATCACCGGTTGCGGAATCAGTTCTGAGATTCACAAAAGGCTTGACATTTACAAGCAACCTCTTGGATAAAGATGGATCTTTTCTTAAAGGATCGGTGACGACAAATACCTTGAATTCGCATGAAATTCCTAGTGAGGCAAAGGACAATACTGTGAGATTACCCAACGAGCTTAAAAGTTCACAGCTACAGTTCAAAGTAAGCCAAAATGAGAATACTGGTATTGAGAATTATGATGGTGGTCACAATGTCACAATGTCGCCTCGAGAGTGACAGAAATACACTTGCCATTTTTTTTTCACCAGGAACAATCATTGATCGAAAGGCTCTATCACCAGTACAAAAATATTGGCGATACGCCATTGGATACGATCCAAAAGAATGTGATATAAAGAAAAAAAGGCAAAGGTAATCATGGCCATACTTAAAATAAAGACGACTGAGGGCAAATCACGAAGAGCTGTTTTTAATGGAGTAATGTAACAGATGGCGACGGCATATGCAGCAATGATACAGTGTCTTGTTTGTTTGTTTTTTGAAAGTATAAATACGAAAAAAAAGCCCTGGTGACAATTCCTGCACGGGAAAGTAAAGGTTGCACAAATATGCCTCGTAAGGCTGAGCTGATGTTGGGAAACATAACTTGATTATTCCTGTGTGCTAACACAGACATACCGTTTCTCTAGGAATTCTTTATTTCTTTTTGTCCGACATTTCATTTGGAAAGTATAATACGAAAATAATTTTTTATGGCAAACAGACAGATTTGGTTTGAAACACATCTTCTTTTCTAGCTAACATCAGCAATTGAAGCCTTGCAGCAGCAAATCCAAACTTTGCATGATTATACTTCCATATATGAAGTCTTGAGTTCTTGCAAAGAGGTTCAACGGCTTTTGTGTTTTAACATTATGCATATGAGGGCCATTGAAAAATTTAAATCTTGAGTGTCAAACTATTATAGGTACATCTAACCAATCTAACTTCAATTAATATGTCTGTTACACTGCACATTTTTGTAATTTACATGTGACCTCTAAAGGTCAAAGGTCAAGGTCATTTTGCCATTTGAAAGTTTCATCTAGCCATAACTTTGTCAATTTTCCTCTAGTTTTAGTCATGTCGGGCTCAAATTGTAGATAATGCAACACTGCACATTCCTGTAATTTACACGTGACCTCTAAAGGTCAAAGATCAAGCTCATTTGGAATTCGAAATTTACATTAAGCCATAAGCGTATTGGAATGTGAAGTACCAAAGGACAAAAGTTGTAGCATTTAATACTTGAAACGTCTGGAGGCAAACAGACAAATTGCTTTGAAGCAAATTTCGGTTTAAGCTAACATCCCTAAGTGAAGGCTTCCGGCAGTCACACAATGCCACATCCAAACAGCTTGGAATCAGTTCTACAGATACGAATAAATATGAGCCAGAAATCAAGGAACCCCGTGGATAAATGAACCACGACTGCCTGACTTACAAACTATAGAATAAGGCATCAAGCTCTGACAGACGAAAATGTTAAGTTGAAAAACTAAGCTTAAATAAGTGAAACAAACACGCTTTACGACTTTCAATTGTCCCAACTCACCACAATGTACATGTGCGTTTGCTGATGCAGACATAAAGATTAAGTCGCACTAGTAGCGGCTAGGACCCCCAGCAGAGACAATGCCTTTACTGAAATTCCAGATTTAACGGTGTCACCTGTACGCCGTGCAAGCAAATTGGACGATGATTCTGACAGAACTCCACATAACAGTATGAGTATGCAATGCAGGATGTCTTAGTCGGCCAAGAAATGCATTGTTCTAATTGGAGAATCGTTCTGTCCTAGAATGAAAGCAAGGCTCGTGTTTTTTTCTCAATTGCCAAGCTAGCGGTGTTAACTGTAAGACGGGCATAATGTTAGCATGACATGCAACAATACATTCGGCAGAAATATAAAAAAATAACGTCCGTAGTTATTTCTCTATTCATCAAAATCTTCTAAGAATGGATAATAAACACCGTATTGAGCAACCGGTTAAACTTTGCACATCAAACCCAGATAATGTACTCTAATGCAACAGTCGCTATCTTTCCCATAATTCAGTGTACTCAGCTGGAGCTGTCCCTGTCGATCTCAACACAATATGTAACTTACCCATGTCAACTGTAAATGTTACTTGTGTGTCTCAATTAGTATCACAAAGAAACAGTAACTCTAGCCCTCCCACTTTGCTATTGCTTACAATGCACTTCCGGGTAACAGTCTACATATTATGACAATACAATATACTCAGATTGAACGGTTTTTGTGGATCCTAGCACAATGGGCAGCGTTACGTTGCAAGGTGGAAAAGTAAGCAGTACATCTGATCCACCATCACAGAGAAAAGGCAATACCAACTCCATCCCAAATCACCGTAATGTGAGAGGCCTTCATCCAAAATTGGATAAAGTTCAGCATCAGATAACCACAAATGCGAAAGACATCATATATATTAACGAAACTTGCCTTTAATCAGATAAGCCTAATCCTACTATTGCCATAAGCAGTTTTCAGTTTTAGAGACGAGACCAAAATAATGTCTGAAAAGGGAATAACCGAAACGTTTTTATACGACCATCATTTCTATTCTCTTGGGCTTCTGGCCTTAGTTCAAATCTGCCATATAAAGAAGCTTTATATGACTCAGTGCCGCGGGCCTTCTCTGATAGTGCTCTTCTACGTAATGTAAACTTTAATTACAAATTAGATAAAAACGTACAAAGAGCCTATTGTTTCGTAAGAGACAACTTTATTGCACGAAACGGTTAAGAAGCCTACATGAATCACGTTGACAACTTCATTTACCACTGAAGTCATTGATAACCACCTTAAGTCTTCTGTTAAACGGATCACTCGAAATGACCATTTCATAATATTCACATAATACAACTAAAAATGTAAGAAAAAAAATAAACATTTCACGGATTATCAAAAAATAAAGATGATTATATGACAAACTTGAGGGATTCAATCAAATAATGTGTAGTCACTGTTCCAAATTGTTGATCATTAGGTAGTTTGAAAAATAAATGAAAGGACGAGATTCTACCCATTTCGACAAGCGTGTTCCAGTTGCAAATTTAGGCCACGAAAATGGAAGCAAGCCCTGGTTTAATGATACCATCATTAAAGTGATGTACACATTTGATTAATTATGTAAAACTGCCTCTAAAAACAACGATTCTGACCTGTGGTCAAAGTACAAGTTTACAAGAAATAGATTAAAAACTGCTGTTCGAAAGGCAAAGCAGAAATGAGTTAATAATGATGCTGATGGAGAAAAGAATAAACCAAACGACCCTGAGAAGCGCTTCCGAAAGTATGTCAAAGCACTAAAAATTCGCTGGAGTTCCAAAAGAGGTTTCAGCAGAAAAGTCTAATATCTTGTTTGGTTTTCTCGGTCATAACTTTGCACTGAAGAAACTGTAACTTCATCACAGTGATGCTTTGGAATGAACCAAAAAGAATATATATATATATATATATATATATATATATATATATATATATATATATATATATATATATATATATATATATATATATATATATATATACACATTCCGTTTTTAACGAAATGGCATTTCTTCCTCGAAGAGGTGATAAAGACAAGCACTATTGTCTGCTTAATATGGATACCAATGCATTGAATAATGGAGCTGGTGTTCTTGCAGATTCAAAAACTAAGACAAGGAGCCCCTACTCAGAGAGACATGCACGGCTATAGGCTCCGAAAAATGTTCTGATTGATTACCCGCTGAAGACCCTTTGATTTATTTGGGCTAATACATCCAATGTCAAAATTCTTCAGAGGAACGTGTGCAATATGGACAATAATACTTCCATATGTATATAGGTTAGACAGTGAGAGGATAGCTTATGGAGAGTAAAGAGTTCGGACTGCGGGGTAGGGGTATGACCACTAGGAAGTGGTTCTGGACAAAAAGACACAGATACAATAAGCTCACATTTCAGACAAACCATTTTTGAATTTTTTTGTATTATCTAAATGAAAACTTGACTCTGTCACGCCTGTTTAAAAGAAAAATTGTGATATCCATGGTAAGTCAAATTACGGGCCAGTTACGCTGGTAAGTCACATGGTAAAGGCATCAGAAAAGGCAATTCAGACTCCATTCTTAGATTATCTGCAAAACATAATTTTACTTCTCCAAATAAGTCAGCATACCTGAAGTACTATTCAACGGAAATGTGCTTCCATAAACATGTTGAAGACTGGGCTTATAATCTCATTGACGCAGTGTGATATATTAAAACAAAAGTTGGAAAAGTTCTGGAGTAGAAAAAGGGCAATTGGCTTGGTCTGTATTGTCTTCAAGGTCAACACTTAAGCTGTAAAAATGTCACTATTGGGTGTACCTCAACGTTCCATAATTGGGCTGTTCTGTTTTATTGTCTGCAAATGGCTTTGGTCAACATATATTTTCGGAATTGTGTCACCTTCTTGCAGATGACAAACAAATTAATATCGGTAGTAAATGTCGTGGCAACTGGCGAAGGCCGATGCTTGCTACCGATAGTCCCAGGTGGGTTTAACGTGACAGATAAAGTTTAAGCCTAAAATGTCTGAAAGTGAATATTAAACCGAAAGATACCAAAATATAAAATTAATTAGCAAAACAGGCAAGTGTGAAAACTGTAAAATTATTGTAGTCAAACTTTCTAATAATCTTTGGATATTAACAACAAAAATTATAGGGCAAGTCAGAAAGAATGAAAGTTATTGGTACATTTGTATTTAAGTAAAGCGAATGCAATGAAAATAAAATGTTTCTTAACCATATATCAAGTACAATTAGGCACGCTTCTAATTGTCGTAAGCCGCTGCTTGCTACCCATAGCCCCTGGGGGCTTAACTTAACAGAAAACAAGCTAGCCTTAAATGTCTGAAAGGTGACCATAAAACAGAATGATGCCAAAAGATATAATTAAGTAGCAAAACAGGCAAGTGCAAAATCTCTAGAATTATTGAAGCCAAACTTTTTAACCATCACCAGATATTTACAGCAAAATTTGTAGAAATATCTGATCCAAAGTACGTCTTTGAATCCTCTTGACTCAAGTTTATTGTAGATTAATTTGGTTCTGGATGCAAAGTCCTGAAATTTAAAACAAGTATGACCAAATATAAAAATATGTGACAAAAATGTACTATATCCAATAGTTTCCGAAATATTACTGTCCGAGAAAGGATAGTTAACTACTTCAAAGTTAAACTCATGTATTTTGTGATAGACTTAAATACAAATCCTGTCATTAGTGAGGCGAATATCCAAGTCCAGAGACAAATCTCTGAAACCATCTGAATTGTCATCCTCCAAACGGATGTCTATTGGGTAAATTTTTTAAGTAATTTCCCTGAAATTTTGTACATTTACACAAACAGTGTCACCAATATATCTTACGTTGTTAAATAATTTTGTAGCCATTTAAAAGTCCTTTTGCAACAATTCATCCGTAAACTTAAATTCAAACTTTATTTAGACATAAATTTTAATGTATGCTGTACCCCTTGTCAGAACATATTTCCACTATGAAAGGACTACTCAGGATAGATGTATATTACAAGTAAATATAGATGTAAGCTAGAAAAGATTTGCTAAAATCTATCTGTGTGCCTTAAAAGTTGTAAATATTATTCATTATATATTTGAGTTCAACATGATCAGAATTGGATAAAAATTGACTGAGTTATGACTGGATGAAAATTTCAATGGTCCAAATGACCTTGACCTTTGACCTTTAGAGGTCACATGTAAATTACAAAAATTTTTCAGTGCTACAAACATATTAACTGAAGTTGGATTGGTTACGTGTACCTATTTTAGCTTTGAAGATTCAAGATTTAAATTTTCAAATGGTCTTAATTTGCATAATTTTTAAAAACCGTTGCATCTCTTTACAAAAACTTAAGCCTTCATGTATGCAGGTATAATCATGCCAAGTTTGGAATTTTTATGTGTTATACTTTTTCAAATGAAATATTGGACAAATTTGCCTGTAAAGAAGAAAGAAAGGATGAAAGAAAGAATTTCTACAAAAAACAATATGTCTGTGTTGGCAAACAGACATAACTACAAGTAAGTATTATAAAGAATATGCAGCTTGCAATAGGGGCTGACCGATGGTGCGTCTTTCAAGTCTCAAGGATGTGACAACATGCAAAGCTATAACTCTGTATAAACCGATGTTATGTCTGCTATGAGCCTATCTCTAATGCCTGAAATATGGTTGCGATAGCCTGGTCCTACAGCAACTTTACCTTTATTAGATCACGTGCAACCGTATTTCCCAGACCCATGATCCAGAAGTCCACTGAACCAAATAAGAATATATGGACTAATAAAACGGCAGCCCATCAAGGTAGCTAAACATGTACGATACATATGTCAACTGCCAAGCCACTTCAGCAACCATGGGTCCACAATAATGTCCGTCGAGTAAGCCTATGGGTCAGCACACACTGAGCCAGGCACCCCCCCCCCCCCAAAAAAAAAAAATAAATAAAAACAAAATAAAAACAAAACAAAAACAAAACAGAAAACAAAACAAAACGGAAAAAAAGAAAAATAAATAAACAAAACAGAAAACAAAACAAAAAAGGAAAAGAAAAAAGACAAAAAAAACAAAGAAAAGAAAAAAAACAAAGCCAAAAAGAAAACAAAAACAACACAATAAACACACACACAAAAACAAAACAAAAAAAAACAAACAAAAAACAAAACAAAACGAAACAAAAAAAAAAAAACAAAAAAAAAAACCAAAAAAAAAACAAAACAAAACGAAACAAAAAATAAATAAAAACAAAAAAAAAACAAAAACAAAAAAAACAAAAACAAAACAAAACGAAACCACAAAAAAAAAAAAAAAAAAAACCACGAAACACAAGCTGGTCCATTGATACAGACAATTAAGCATCGGTCTTTCAACAAATAAAGCTGTGCGTCTTGTTGTTCCAGTTTTATGGGCCAAAAGACAATGCAGACTTTTCAATTGGGGATCTTGGGGTTTTTAATGTTCATGACCCACTTCTTCCTACCAGCAGTTCCTGCTAACAAGTGGCCAATGAGAGGAACTAGACTGATTCATCATCCAGGTGTCTCCACTAGCAAGGATGGTAACCAGGGGATACGTACGTAGCAGTTCACCCATCTAAGTCTGCTTCCCCTATCAGATAAAGGGCATAAGAGGTGCTCTTACCGCCAGACGGCTAATTACATGCTATTTAGAAATATGGGACGGGACTGCCTCACTGTCGTCAAACCTTAACTGCGTTAATCCGAGTGAAACCTTACTGTATCACTGTCAGCAAACCTTTATGCGTCACTGTTACTGTTTACAGCTACTGAACATTGTTGCTGTGTTATACTACAAAAATAAGTCCAGCGTTCTGGACGTCAATCGTTCACATTAGGCAAGGAGAAGCTGTTTACCTGATGTTTATCTGCCATATAAGCTTCTGTACATGCCTCACTGCAAAGTTTTTGACAACAGATAAAACTGAAGAAAATAGATAAATAAATAAATAAATAAATAAATAAATAAATAAATAAATAAATAAATAAATAAATAAATAAGTAATTAATTAAATAAGTAAATAAATAAATAAATAAATAAATAAATAAATAAATAAATAAATAAATAAATAAATAAATAAATAAATAAATAAATTAATTAATTAATTAATTAATTAATAAATAAATAAATAAATAAATAAAACAAAAAGAAACAAAAAAGAAAAGAAAAAACCCATGCAACTTGCAGTGCGCCTTTTACGGATGGGAACCACATCTGAACTAGGCATTCTGTGTTACCATAATAAACAACTGACGTAATGGATGGGTCATTGGCCCATTCATCCCTGATTGCAAAATAATTTGGCGGTCAGCGATATTATGTTCTTGTAGATGGCCATGGATCATATACACAAATGTTATAACCGCCATGGTGAGGGTCAACACATACACGAAGTCAGAAAATTGGCAAACCCATTGCACGAAAATCAGAAAATCATGTGTCTGCAGATACATATATACATATATATATATATATATATATATATATATATATATATATATATATATATATATATAATATTTATATAAGCATATATGTGTGTGTATGTATGTGTGAGGGTGTGTGGGTGGGTGGGTGTGTAGAAACAGCCTCGAAATCTTTGGCTTCAAACGGCACCAGGGAATACCCTATTCCTACTTAAATTCCATTAAAATCCAGAAGTTAAATGCTATTATGTGACTGTGGAGGGGCCGCAGGCACTGTGAAAATGTAGTATTCACAGGAATTGTTATTACAATATATTACTGTACATCGGATATAAATCACAACATGGGCTACATTAGATTATTGTAAGAATGGAAGATTATGATGTGACCTAATAAGGTACATGTACATGTAGATCCTTAGTATTTTAGTGCATGCTAACTTCAATGTGAATGCTGGTAATGAATGCTGAAGTGTTGCTGTGTCCCTACGACGTGCTGTACAATGGGAAACATTAATATTCTAAAATCTTGCTCCTAAAGGTGGAATAATGAGTTAAGGGTTATTTGGTTTCGAGCAGAAGGGGACTTATTCTTGGTGTCTGTGCTCGCTGCTGAGCGTTGGAGCTAAATTCTGTTGTGTGGGTGGCAAGTCAATTTCAACCAGGTTATTAAAGATGCAGAAACTCGGAAAAAAACCTTCATTGTGAGCCACGCAGTACTTGCGCTGAGTAAAAGAGTGCAACATTAAAATGACTCGACTGTTTGTCGTTTTGAATTTGTTTACTCGCGGTAAACCCTGTGATGTAGACGTTTGCACAATGGATGGGCAGCTTCAATAACGCATGACATCTTTGCAGTTTTAAAGTCAGCTTCCATTGCCTGACGACCTTTGCTGGCCTGGACTATTAAGCATGGCCGGCATGCTAAGCTTGTTCTTTTCTGGTCATCACGAAACAAAACGGGACACCTAGGCGTCCGGCCGTTTGCACTTGATGTCTGTGTGCTGAATTGAAAGGGACCGAAACTGGAAACTGTACAAAACCATATTCCAAGGCTCCACACCGGAAATAGTTGATGAAAAAGTGATAATCTTGGCTCGATCTGTTTGAATTGCGCTTGAACTCGAGCCCGTCAGAGTCCATTATCCAGTATCCAGTCAAGTAAAACGCGCAACCGCTGGCTTCTGAACAAAGAACAGCACCGTAACATTTTTTCGCAAATGTTTTGTATACTGAACAATGGTATGATGTGGCCTTTACAGGTTACCATATGATCAATGTCTACATCGAGGTATTTGGCTGCTGTGGTATTTTCTAGCTGATGGTGGTTCATTGTGACGACTGTCACGTGGTTTACGCTTTTTTGGATTTTTTTACCATTCTGTGCCCCCTGACATTTCTACAAAATAGAACTCGATTCACCATGCGTATTTCCATACTGTCCAATTTTTCAAACCCTTTTGACGTTGTGGATTTTCTTGTTCATATAATGATTATTTCTAAATGCTGACCAGGCGCATTTCATTTTGTTCCGTCCTCCACAAGTTTTTTTTTTTTTTTTTTAATAAAATGAGCAGTGACAGAGGAGGAAGAATGCATAACAAAAGCAGGGAATATTTATCTACAATCGTTGGTCGCTGGCAACCGAACCACTTTGCGTCGGATAGTGTTAAAAATCAAAACCCACGTTTAAAAGTACCTTATTTAGCTGGCAGTCACTGTGTTTTCAGACAAGGAAAATCTTTTTAAAAAGCAGAAGACATTAACCTGAAAATGTCACATTCTATCGGCTTCAGTGGGGAGGATCGTGCATCATTGGGCAAAAAATATCCAAAGAAATAATTCACCAAGAGTACTTGGTAAATAGTTGCCTTACAGCATGCGCACCTAGGACAAAGAACCCATATTCCAAAACGAGGCCACACTTTACCTTTGATCTCTGACAATATCCCAACAACAATTTCCCAGCAATTTCCGGCCCGGGCTAAATTACTGATTGGGACCAAATTGTTGAATAGACCCTACTTAATTTTTAACACAATTTGTATAGACGGGGGATCATTGTTTGATTGGGACCAAATTGTTGAATAAACCCTACTTAATTTTTAACACAATTTGTATAGACGGGGGATTGTTTGATTGGGACCAAATTGTTGAATAAACCCAACTTAATTTTTAACACAATTTGTATAGACGGGGGATTGTTTGATTGGGACCAAATTGTTGAATAAACCCAACTTAATTTTTAACACAATTTGTATAGACGGGGGATCATTGTTTGATTGGGACCAAATTGTTGAATAAACCCAACTTAATTTTTAACACAATTTGTATAGACGGGGGATCATTGTTTGATTGGGACCAAATTGTTGAATAAACCCAACTTAATTTTTAACACAATTTGTATAGACCGGGGATTGTTTGATTGGGACCAAATTGTTGAATAAACCCCACTTAATTTTTAACACAATTTGTATAGACGGGGGATTTTTATAAGGAAGGTGTAAAAGCACTAATTTCTCATTGCCCGTGTTTTGTCGTATTTTGTGTGATAATTACACTAGGTTGACCAGCATGTCATTTTTGTCGAAATACATTTTTACTTATTAATTACCACAATTTCAGTCACCCCTGACGTACAATCTAACATGGCCACGCACATTAGATTTCGTGTACGAGCTAATGCACAAGACAGTTGTAACAATGTTTCGGTCAATGTGACAAGTATGGACCAGGGTTTGAACTCCTTAAAAAACATTCAACTCTCCGACACAGAAGCAATTCATTTGAATGTCCAATTATTATTCTGACCCCATAACGTGAGTTCATACACGTCAAAGTGTGCAAAGTGAACATTATTTTGAAAATCTACAGTGATTAATTCAAAGCTGTGAAACAGTTACCCTTTGAGTACAATTGATATATAGACATTAATAACGGATTTAAGCTTTTTAATTTGGACAAAATGCGACAAGGGTGGGCAGATCCCTAAATGAATCTCTTTCGCACGTAAGATAACAGAAAGTAAGACAATGTAACGATATACTGAAAAAAAAAACATAAGACAAAAACAAAAACAAAAACAAAAACAAAAAAACAAAACAAAAAACAAACAAACAAAACACCCCCCCCCCAAAAAAAAACAAAAAAAAGCACCTCCTCCCGAAAAAGCAAATAACCAGAGGGTTGTGTGAACAGCCCGTGCTAAGCTGAACCAAAGTTGTTCACAAAATGAAAGTTGTAAAAGAATAGATCTGTGTTGAGCTTAAGCTTAGTGCATAAGGCTTACAGAAGTATTTCAAAGATTAGCCTAAAGAAAAATTCATTGAAAATATACATTTTACTGGATCATGAGAAATTGAAGAAAATTTAAACAGAACTTAAAAAAAAAAAAACATTGCAACTTGGTGCAGAAAAAACATTTCATGAGCAGTAGGATGCCCATTGACATCCTCAGAAATCAATAGGAAAGGTCCATTACCCTGTAAGTACCCATATTTAAAAAAAAAAATCATAAAAAAAATATAAATCCATAGCGGTGCCACACTGTAAACAAGTTTGTTTGACCCTGTCACAAGGAAGATATCCACAAAGTTTCAGCTTAATTTGAGGGACAGCTCTGGGGAAGAGACCGAAAATAGCGAAAACACACAAAACACAATAAAAAAGAAAAAAACTTGCATCGCCATCTGGCGAACAGATTAAGAAGGAGGTGTCCATAGAAGTGTTCCTGTATGATATCAAAGCAATTGGATGAGTGGTTTCGGAGAAGACGATTTTTTAAGATTTGCCCAATACATAATGATTATAATAATAATAATAATAATAATAATAATAATAATAATAATAATAATAATAGTAGTAGTAGTAGTAGTAGTAGTAGTAGTAGTAGTAGTAGTAGTAATAATAATAATAATAATAATAATAATAATAATAATAATAATAATAATAATAATAATAATAATAATAATAATGCTATATGCATACCCTTAACGAAAATTTTTGATTTCTCACCCCTTACTTCTACTTTTTTCGGGAGTTGGACGATATCTAACCTTTTACCTGCATTCAAAGCGTTCCACAGACAAGTCAAATCAAATTACCGGCCCATTTTTCTACTTTGTAAGGTGTTTAAAGTCTTCAAGCCTTGGGTGTTTAATGCATTCCATGAATATTTAGTAAGAAATGAGTTGCTTACCAAACCTAACTCTGGTTTCACTAAAAACGACGCTACCATCAACCAGTTACTCAATATTGTCCATAAAATTTATTATGGTTTTGAGTTAAATAATGAACCAAGAATGGTTTAGCTTGATATATCGTCGGCTTTCGATAGGGTTTGGCATGGGGGACTTTTTCATTATGTCATTTGGGTTTTGAACCATTCGTTGTGGACTGGCTAAAAAGCTATTTGTACAACAGACAGCAGGGAGTGTTGGTACAAGGTAAGAGTTCATCTTGGCTCCCTGTGGAAGCAGGAATACCCCAGAGGTTCGTTTTGGGCCTCCTTTTATATTTATTTTTTATTCATGATCTAGTCGACAATATTTCCTGTGACATCAGAATACTCGCTATTGACACTTATGTCTTTGAAATGGTTCAAAGTGCCAACGTCGCAGAAAGGCGCATGGATAGTGATTTAAATTCCATTAAATAATGGTGTGGACTCTGGCGTGTTACGGTTAATGCAAGCATATCCCTTTCCGCCTGATTTTCGGCAAAACGCAACCAAAAACGATCACCCACCACTTTTGCTGATAATCCCGGAAGCTCATACTCATAGTCACCTGGGTATCACCCTGTCTTCGGACTTACCTTGGAAAACCCATATTGAAGGAGCATTATGTAAGGCATCAAAACCCCTGGCCATCATTAACTCAAAAGGCTAAAATACAAGTTATTAAGAAATGCTCTCGCAAAATTATATCTCTGTATGGTACCACCAATTCTGGAGCACGGTTGCACGATTTTCGATAATTGTGGCATCGGCTTATCAAAAGGTCTATAGGCCGGCCAGTTAGAGGCAGCCAGAATATGTACTGGGGCACTCCCACACACATTCCGGGAGCAACTTTTGTCTGAACTGGGATGGCTTTAATTCTACAGTCGTCTGGAGATTCAGCATTACGTGGGGCAGTTGCCAGGTTATTCCAGAGACGAACAGATGGTGGAAAAGAAATATTCATACCAAAATTAGTCCTAGAACGAATTAAGGAAAATAACCCGTTGTAACATTGTATCGATTTCGCTGTAGAACAAAGGTTGGTAGTAAATATCTACAGCATTGCGATGCACCAGGTTCACGATTCTGTAGATAAAGATTAGTTTATTCTTACTTTTTTCTGTCTGATAAGTCAAAATTTTCGATGAAGCGGATGATGACGTGTCGCAACTGTGCCACCTGAAATTCCCCTTGCAGGGACCAAGCTAACGTTTTCTAAGTGATGAAAATTACTGGCTGTATGTCCGTCCTAAAGAACAGAAGCTTATCCAAAATAGGCAGAATACAGGAGAAGTACAAATTTCTTAGGATCGTCTGCCGCACCGAACTGTAAAACTTCATAATGTTCACTATTTCCATGCTGTAAGTATGACTGATCCAACTTAGGTCTAAAACAAACCCCGGGTATTTGTATTTAGGTTCGTCTTTCAGGGGATCACCCATAAAACTCAAATCTCAAACTCATTCCCCATAGCAAGTCGCTCTGACATTTAGTCATTTAGCGATATAAAAACGGCTTGGAATAGTTTCCTGGATATGAACAGTCTGCTGTTTTTTGCGAGATTAAATAACAGTAGCAATTTATTAACTGCTTTAATCAAGCCGTAAGCTATTCATCAATAATAGTCTGCAGTTTGATAAAAACAGGAACTAGAAAAATGCTTCAAAACCGAATCGTATATAACCAAAAATTAATTGATCTAGAAAATTCTTAGAAGAAAAGGGATTCTTACCTATTATCAGAACATTTTCGAATTGCCTCGTCAAAATATATCTACTATCGGGTGCAGCTAAAAGAGTTGATGATATTGGAAAAAAGGTTATGTGAATTTATCTAATCTTAGTGAATTATATTAATTTGAAATCCGAACTACGTTTTAGATTTTTCAGCCCAACTATGGGTTAATGGGCAAAAATTTCAAACGGTCATAATTTCTTTAAAACATGATATTTTTATTTTTCATAAATTATCTACTAAGCGAGTGTAATCTTTGTGTTTTACCTATCATATATACAAATGTATGCTTGTTATGTACAAATGAAATAAACTATTGCAGAATACCCTTTGCATTTTTTTTTTAATTTTAGGGCTATTTTTTTCCTTTTTTCAAAATGTTCTATGCAAAATTTTACACAATATGTTCTCTTCGATTTTTGCGATTTCTTGATATAAATGTGTCAAAAAGACTGTAAAGCCCCCCCCCCCAAAAAAAAAGACCTACCCACATCACTAAACTGACCGTCAGGGTCCTTTCAAGGTCGAGTGAAGGTCACTGAACATTTACATTTTTTTTCTAATAGTATGATCTGTCAACATGCCAAGTTTCATCAAATACAGATACCTCTACCATATTTAACGAGACATATACGGGTACAGGCTCCAGCGCTTATGCAGCCTATGTCAAAATTTTGCAGACAAACGTGTGCAATATGGACAATAGTACTTCCATATGTATATAGGTTAGACAGTGACAGGATAGCTTATGGAGGGTAAAGAGTTTGGACTGCGGAATAGGATAATGTCTACCAGGAAGTCGTTCTGGACATTAATACACAAAAAACAATAGGTATATTCAGCACATGAACCAAATATGTCTATTCTAATGCCCACGTTTGGCGTCATTGGCCCCAGTGTGGCTGGGCCACCTTATCATATTATTGAACTCTTAAGATCGGGGAAAATAAGAACATACAACTTCACAGAAGACAAATCACAAAAAGTACATTCATAATCATATATAACACAAAAGGACACCATACAGCTAGAAAAATTACTAATAAAGTTTACACATAACTACTTTTCCTGAAGACCCATGCTTTGTTTTAAACTTTCTCCTTTAACGTTTTTCTATGTACGCAACAACCGTTTTGCACGTTTACTTAACAGGCAGAGTTTTCAGCGACTTCAATCCTTGGGATGCTAAGGGATGCTACGTGTTTGTTGCCGACACAAAATCTAAAATCATTTTCATAAGAGAATCTCGGAACTCATGTGATAAATATTCAACAACACACGCAGTGAAACTTTGTTTTTAAGACACCATATGTTCCCATAAATACGGGGTACACATTTTCAGATGAATGACTCAAATGGCAAAGGAAGCTGTAAGTCCCTCCAAGGCGGTGTCATATGAGTATGGCTATAATGAGGTTTCACTGCATATGATTTACTGCGGGGCAACTAACTCAACGTATTCTATGTGGCTTCTAAGCACCAAATTAAGTGACTTGATCAGACAACAAACATTGTAAATCAATTTTACGACTTCCAACTATTTCATGCTGTCGGTTGTCAAACAGTTCACAGAATAAAAAGTTGTGGATCTTGCACGTCAACTTTCTTCAACCATATCCGCTGACCTTTGCTCATAGAAAGAGCTGGAGAGGAATGTATATCATCAAGGTAACATCGTGAAATTACGATCATGCCAAGATGGCTTTCTAAAGCCCACGCGATGCACAGGGACACCAAAGTTTCTTCAATGTCTTTGTTTCTCTATTCTGTTTGCATTATATTTACGTCTTTCTGTTCACATTTCTGCGGGTTTACTAACTTATTTGTTATTCCATGGTTTTAACACACACACAAACACACACAAACACACACACACTCCAAACCCTCCTTTGAAATTTACCAACTGTGGCTGCACGGTTTTCCTAGGAAGGGAGCTGATTTCTGATATCGAAAGCTGTATGCAGCAAATCACTTCGTTTGGTTTGAGCTTATTATCCATATGACAAAAGGACAGGACTTGTATCCCTTACCTTGTTTGAATAAGCTGCGCACACAAACATAACATGAGAATGTTCTGCAACAATGTCACAAGATAACAGCAAGTCAACTTAATTCATAACACGACAATAGCGGTGACAGATTGATGAGCTGCATACAAGGCAGACCGATCTTGACTATGCGCCTGCTTTCAAATTTAACATTAAATGTGACAGAAGATATTATATCAAATGGGCATGCAAGATTTTCACATATGAGCCAATTTTCTCTATATATTTCCTACTTGCTTGTATTTGTAGGTTTGTTTGTTTGTTTTCTCTGTTACGTGTAATATTTAATTTCTTGCTTTCTGGGAAAGGCAGAAATATATATTTCGTTCTCCCTGCACGAACCAAGAAACACAAAATCACAGTATCTGCCTTTACAGGAAAGAAAAGGATAATGGAACACCATGAGGCCGTTATAAATCACTTTGATAACGTCCATGAGTTGACTTGCTGTCAGTAATTTGACATGGACATCAATTCTAATGTTAGGTAGTTACCCTATAGTCACTTGGAGCCGGACGATACATGTGGACAACTACCTTAGCAGCTGCTTTCCTCCTAGCTGCGTCCACGCGCCGGTTCACATGCCACTTTGCGCGTACGGCTGATGAAATTAATTTGTTACAGAGCAATGGTATTTCAGGAACTGGGAAGGTTAGGGGACAGACATCAACATTGACGATGGACGTGACCCTGTCTCTTCAGTGGTCAATGAAGACTGCCGTTTTCTCTGTGCAGGGTAAAAACTCATGTTGTAATCATGCCGAAGCGTCAGATCCATCAATGTTTAGTCTGTATGCTAATTTGGACAACAATTAAGTTGAATTTGCCTTTATGCTGAGGCACACAATGTTATTCCGAGTGTAAACAGTGTCGTAATATACTGTTAATGGCTTCACCCACATAAGATGTATACAGTTTAGGACCATGTATCATGATGTATCTTAATACCTGCCGCCAGTGGGTGAATGTTTTTTTTAACAAAGCTAGTCCTTAACATGCCCAATCTCTGATTTTGGCACGCAACTGGAATTATCTGCTGTTACAGTAATGACTAGATCAGTTGTTTGTTTTACTGGGCCCAGCTCAAGAAACATATACATATCAGCAAAAAACATAAATTAGTGCAAGTGCTGTAAGGACTCGACGACTTACTGGATGGTGCATACTTTGACAATATATATATATATATATATATATATATATATATATATATAACAACCTTCCCCCAACAATGAAACACCTACGATTATAGATTATATCAGTATAAATTAGCATTGAAACATTGCTGATCTACTTTAGCCTTGGACTCTGAGGGAGGAACTTTTCACTTAAGCTGACTGTCACGCAATGTGAAATACCATATTGCTTACTCAATTATTGAAACTTTTAATGGCCGATTTTCAGAGATTCAGGTAGAATACCGTCTATCATCATGAGAAACAGAGAAAGAAAATTCACAAAGTGACAACTGAGTGAGCCTCGTCATTCCATAGTACATTCATCCCCCCTCCACCCCCAACCTTCAACCCACCCCAACCCCAATCGTACAAGGACTTATTTGTTTATGGGGTTCAAAATAATACTGAAGAGATTGAAATTAAGAGCCCTATGCTTCAGACAGACTTTGAAGTTTGTGCTCTTACATGTATGTCTGATCCCAGATCAAAATTCAAGTCTTTCCGTCGAACCGTCACTGTGTCCCATTTAACTAAACGGTTTGATGAATCTCTGTGACCCACAGGAGTCCGAATTACATGTAGAAAATATATCCTTCTCAGAGCAGGAGAAATAAAGTAAACAATGAACATGGTTTTCATTTCTCTTCACTGAATATTGTTATTTATGACGAGTCTCTGAGTTGCCTTTTACAGGTCAGAACCCTGATGATATCAGATATGTACAGTCTCTGTTACGTGTTAAAAAGACACGATTTGGTGCTGTTACAGAAACATTGGTTATTACTGAAACAGCTCAATATCTTCGAGGAATATATTCAGAATGTTCAAATTCATGGTATTTCTGGGATGCCAGAAAATGTAAGATTATTGGCAGAACTTATGTTGGTTGTTCCATCATATGGGAACGCTTGCTTACATGTAAAAATTATGCTGCACCTGTAGAGCGCACCTTGCACAGACTGTGCTCTGTCGCGCGTTCTGTTGACGATGTCAGACTGTCACTTTGTAATGTTTATTTTACTTGTGATAATACCCATGCCAACATGACTGAATATGAAAATGTATGGAATGAAATTGATCGTATTGCAAGTTCATGTAATGTTGAACATATAATAGTTGGCGGAGACTTTAACACCGATCTACATAGGACGAAATCTCCTGACACGTTTATACTTGACAACTCTTTAGACACATTATTTTCCTGTACTTTAAACCACACCTTCTCAGCTGTGTGTTTTACACATGGAAGCAAGATGTCAAATGTGAATTAATAATTTATAATTTTTGTTGTAACTGGTAATATTTTGACCACCATTGGTAATTGCGAATTTTATATGATGGAGATAATCTTTCCGATCATGAAGTGCTATCAATAGAGTTACTGCTGAACGTATGGCATTCCAGAGAACTGGTTCAGCCACTAGTTGTTCCAAAATGAATGCGGCTAACATGGAACAGGTGCAGAAGTACCAGATGGTTCTTGATAAAAACTTAGCAAAAAAATAATAATTTTCCATTGCAGACGATAACTTAAGAATTATCTTGCCATGTGCGTTCGTTTTGATACGAGTAAAATATTGATTTTACTGGAAGAAATTGATAATAATAAAAAAATGAAATGCTGTAAGAACTCAAACTGCTATAGCAGGCATGGAATAATGTTGCTGTTAGTGACAAACGCTATAAAGTGATTAAAATATGGTAAAACTGATAGCTACACTGCTTATTATACAGATCATTTAAAGCATAGCACAAAATAAGCAGTTTTTGTATTTAGCATTGTTCTTCAACACCATGATCCGGCGGGGCGTTTCTCCAGTTTGTTTCAGCTCAGTTTACCGCCATTTCAAACCAAAAAAAAAAAACAAACAAACAAACAAACAAGCAAAACAAAACAAAACAAAACAAAACAAAATAAAAAAAAAAACCAAAATAAAACCAAAAAAAAAAAAAAAACCCCCAAAAAACCCCCCCCAGAGAATCTTTGCAACATTCTAATAATTAACAGTCTAAATGTGTCCTTTGATAACGCGATTTCTCGCGCTATTGTATACGGCACAGAAGGCTGCAGTTCTATTGTTATTTTTTTCTAATGATGTCTTCTCTGTAAGTAATGGAGTGAGACAAAGTGGGGTCTTGTCACCGATTCTGTTGGTACTCTATTATCATGATTTGCATCTGGTTGCTAATGGGATTAAAGCAAACTGATCTTGGATGTCAACAATAGGAAACAATTTCCTGAAGTTCCAGGCTATGCTGGTGATATTAGTCTTCTGGCTTTCACCAGAGTTGAGCAGCCAAAAAATGATGTCTTTAAAATTACTTCATTGGCTATGTTGTGCTGTGGGCTTTGTTCTCCGACTCATAGTTATAGTGGAGGTAGAGTGTGTTTAAAATGTTCCAAATTCATATATATATCACAAAAACGATGTAGGCCTACATTAATCTTTTGCTGTAAACTTAGCTGAGTGACAAGTCGGGAAAACTAAAAGGTGATAGGCCCACCAGGTTTCTTTTTATTTTTGGCAGAAGTAATGAACTTTGTGTTTTGGGTGGTTAGGCCTATCCATGTTGGAAACGAACCAGTGTCTGCAGTTAATGATGAATATTTCTAAGGTTGAGAGTACCGGTTTAAAACCACCAGTTGCCTTTTATGGGTGACTGCCTGTCTCAAGTCAGGAGTGAAATTTATTTCTTCACATTGGTATTGGAAGATAAATGTTAATGTTTTGGCAAGTCTGGAATCTCTTTGCTGTCATTGTTGGGTTTGGAATTGATGAATATGGATCACGTTCTTCTGTACTATTATGTTCGGTGGTAAACCATGTCTTGAGTTATTATCATTTTTGTTTTGTTTGTTTTGTTCTGATAGTGGTATTATAGACCATGCACAGAATGATATTCATTTAGTATCACCGTTTGGTAATATTTCATACGTGCAAGTTGACCAAGCCATTGGAGACCTGTATTTTGGATGTGCGTCACCATGTGTCAAATGGCTATTCATATTATATTGTATATAAATGAAAGACTATGTTCTCTGGGATATTTCGTATTCACATGTACGTGTGTGTGTGAAAATCACATAAGAGAAGAGTCCTCAGCTTCATTAGGTCTGTGAGTGAACACAGACTTTTTGTTTTTTATTCATTTACATATTCATTCATGTATTTATTCATTTATTTATTCATTTGTCTGTCTGTCTGTCTGTCTATCTGCCTATCTATTTAACTTATTTATATATTTATTTATTTATTTAATTAATACATTTTTGTACAAATTTTGTTGTCAGTTTGTTCTTGGACACTGTTGTTCTGAAAAGTACCAAATTTGGCATAATGAGATACCTGGTAGTGAAGCTGTGGATATTATTTGCAACAGTCACGAATTTAAATATATATATATATATATATATATATATATATATATATATATATATATATATATATATATATATATATATAGGCATTTTCGTGAAAATTTTAAATCTTACTTATCTTCAAAACTTTTCTAGATAGATTTGTCATTCCAAGATTAATATGTGGGTCTATGCTAAAGCATAATCCTATTGCATGCAAACAAAGTTGAGAATTTTAATCTGTGTTAAATTCACTGAATTTCTTCCAGTACACATGCCACTCATCCTCTCCCGAACAAGGTGCTAGCTGTTACTATGCCTACGATAATATTCAACCTGACATAACTGAACTGTACGAGCCTGGCCTCCATACCTATCAGTACAGAGGCTGCATACCCTGGGACCTGAGCTTACCCTGCCATCTCCAGGAACACTGGCTGTGTTGGTAGAGTATGTCTGCATTGTTAATCAAGCAGACTACATAGTCCGGAGCCTCCTTGGTGTGACTCTCCATCGCAAATAAACTAGTGCTGTCTGACAGGTGCCATTGAAACTACAATTGATAGGTTAGTGACATAGGGATATCCAATGAAATATGAACCAAAGTTTGGCATGTCTATGTCAAAGAAGATTCAGATCAACTGCCAGAAATCACCCAAACAAAGATCCAAACTATCTGTCATGACAATCTGTGCTACGAAAGGATTTTGGTCACGTTCGGAGGGTACATTGGGGCAGGCAGACCTCCCATATTTGTTTTATTTCTGGAACCAGCAGTATGCATATACTCCAGGAGCCTGGTGAATTGTCATGTGATGCCTTATTGGG
Source organism: Hermodice carunculata (assembly GCA_964020975.1). Taxonomy (NCBI): domain Eukaryota; kingdom Metazoa; phylum Annelida; class Polychaeta; order Eunicida; family Amphinomidae; genus Hermodice; species Hermodice carunculata. Next base: position 87,806,721 of record OZ026625.1, read on the forward strand.
ATTTCATCAAGCTATCTTCTGCCTACATTATGAATTTTGTCCTCAGTTTTTCTCGGACACTTTTATCCCGAAAAATACTAAACTTGGCATAGTAATTAACCCAATTGTGAAATTATGCACGGGGTTTGTAACCATGTTGAAAATATGAAGGCCATTTGAAATTTTTAACATTGAATATCTTCAAAACTATAACAGGGAGAGGTACCATTTCCACCTTTGATTTATAGGTATATACTATAGGCGCATCGCAAGAACTATGAAGTCAGTTGTAAAATTATAATTTATGCTATTTAAGGGCACTTGAGAGTTTAAATGTTGAATATCTTCAAAACGGTTATAAGGAGAGGTACCTTTCCACCTTCAATTCATAGGTTTATGATAGGGGCGCATCCAATGAACTATGAGCGAAGTTGTAGAATTATAATTTATGCTAATCAAGGGCACTTGAAAGTTTAAATGTTGAGTATCTTCAGAACAATTATAAGGAGAGGTACCATTCCACTTTTAATTCATAGGTTTATACTATAAGCGCACCCAATTAACTATGAACGAAGTTGTAAAATTACAGTGTATGCTTATTAAGGGCACTTGAAAGTTTAAATTTTAACTATCTTCAAAACACTTATAGGTAAAATTGCCATGTCAACTTTAGTGCACAGATTTGTGCTATTGGCGCAACCAATGAAGAAAAAATAAAAGTTGTAGAATTAAGATTTATGCTAATTTAAGTTTGAGTGTTTGATATCTTTAAAACTATTATAGGTCGAAGTGCTATTTTAACTTTAAAATATAGCTTTTTGCAATAGGTGCATTAAATGAACCCCAAACCTTTTTTGGTAGACTTATATTTTTTGCCAATTAGGGGCATTTGAAAAGTTAAAATATTGAATATCTTCAAAGCTATTGCAGGTAGAGGTGCCATTCCAAAGGCAACGTGTCGGTTTGTACTTTAGGTGCATCCAATGAACCATAAGCAAAAGTTGCACATTTTAATTTATGCAAATTAGGGCACTTGAAAAGGTTAACTGTTATAATATTATATGTTCAAGACCATTAAAAGAAGATGTACCATTAATACTTTAACAATCTTTCCACGTGCCTGCTATAAGCATATCCAATTGATCACAATCAAAAGTTGTAGTATTTTAATTTATGCAAATTAGGAGAGCACGCAAAATTTCAACTTCAATTGATAGATTGGCGATATCGCTGCATGCAATGAACAATCAATTAATGTTGTGCAAGTTTGAGTTATATAAATTAGGCAAATGCACAAAATTTAGATCTTCAATAACTTCACAACTATTATAGATAGAGGATCCATTACAACTTCAATTTATAGGTTTGTAACACAGCTCATTTGATTCTCTCTGCTTTACACAGTGCAATAACAATTAACTTTGCAGAAGATTCACAAGTCCTGAATACGCAATCTTTAAAAGTAATACGATATAATGAAGTGCCACCTTCATATGCTTACATTGAGACTGTTGATGCACGGTATGGCAGTATCTGACTCCTAATTCACCAAGCAGTGTAGTGTGAATTGTAGAACTACCTAACCCTTTCAGTATAATAATTTTTCTTATTATACTTTGGTCCGGGCTTTTTTGTGCAATGCGAGGGTATTTTGTATTCTGTGTAAAGACATGGCAGTGATGTACCAAAAGAGTGCACTGATGCAATGACAAAACTCCATTACGAAATTGCTGCACTTGATGCGGATGAGAGTCTATCGGGGAACCCAGTGGCCCAGCAGTAGAGCGCTGGCCTTCTACCCCTGCCACTCGCGTTTCATACCCATATGTTACATGTACGAAAGGATGTCTTGTTTTTGTCTAGTGAAGCTCCTTTCCGTGGCGTGCAGTCCGATTCCGAGGGTCGGAATTTCGTGTCGGTTTGGGGGTTCGAGGTGATATATGACCAGATTCCCCAACACCTCAGAGGTTTCATCAGGGTATGCCAGTTTCCCACTACATACAGTGTTTGATCTTGGACTGAACAGGCTGTCCAATATCATCATCATCATCATCATCATCATCATCATCATCATCATCATCATCATCATCATCATCATCATCATCATCATCATCATCATCATCATCATCATTTTCGTTTGCGGCTAAAGTTCAGGGTACAATATAATGTCTGTGTGTCGACAGCTCAGTCAGTGATACACACATTCTTCGAAAATCAACTGATGGTCGATATTATTCTGGAATTACAGAGGAATGCGATGTGTAATGGGGAACCAAAATTGGTAATAGTCAGTTTACTTTTGAATTTTTTCTTCTGGAATTGGTAACCTCTATATGGTATTTACCTACTGCGGTGATTTGGAACCGCGAGTTAAGTTGCAGAGTACTCACAAAGAAAAAAAAAATACAAAGAAGGGTTTGTTAACTGATATGTCAGTGCTGATATCTCAAGGGTCTCTGAGTTTGCTTTCACACTGATGTAGACATGAAAATGACAAGCTGCGTTTGATGAGACACTTCCCAATCTACCATAGCGTAAGAAAATGACAGTATGCATTACATACAAGTACATTAAGGACTCACTACCTGGCTAGGAGTAATCCTGTTAAGTAAATCCCAGCAAATTATATTGCATGACAAAGTCGATCAAAGTGCTTAGATGGTTTTTGAACTCGGATTTCTCCGAATACATTCGCAGGTGGGGAACTCAGCCTTTGTAACTCGAGTTTATTTTCAGGTTTTCTTCAAATAAAGACTACCATAAACACTGACAACCTGAAAAGCAAGCTGGATCAGCAATTTCTTAAGATAAGTCTCTGCTGAAGATGTAGTCATACAAAAATGGAGAGGTTGCCTTTTTAATATGTGGGCCAAACTACAATTTTGTTTACCTGTAACGGAAAAACAGAGGCAGCACAAAGTCGCCGCATATTTTGAAAAATATATTAAATAGCCATTCTTCTTTTAAAGAAGTTTTGTTATCATATAGTTTTTAAAATTCAGCGCCCAAACATGGAGCATACCGGTGTCTCCACTATCTCTGTTTTACAGCATTTATTGTGAGACTCTTATCAGTTCATAACGATTACATTTGGACACTCAGGTGGTAATGTGCATATATTTGGCTCTAACGTGCCCCCACTTTTCCACCATCTTAAACAGCTGGCGCCAATATTCACAGGCAAGTAGATACATACAAAAATTCGCAATACCGTCACTTGTCACAATTTCATCGGTAGATCTGTGTTACCGGTGACGGGTAAACTAAGAATCAATCTCGACATTTTCGAAACACACTTGAAACAGAACAGATGGACATGTTTATTGACTAATCCTGCAGAGGAATCATACGATAAAAATAAGTCGTGTGATTTCCCTCAGTTTTTGGTCCTACCATGTAGTGTGATACCGTGTAACGACACTCGTTTCTCACCACTACTTCCTGCACGTGAATTACCAAACTTATTGGATCAGAAAGCTCATAAAAATGATAAACCATATGCCAATCTATATAATGCTTGTCATACGCATTGTTGTACATACAGGCTCCGAAACATGTTCTGTGAACGTACGCGCTGAAGGCCCTTTAACATATTATGGCTAATGCAGCCTAGGTCAAAATTTAAGGAGGAACGTGCGCAATATACGGAATAGTACTTCCATATTTATAATATAAGACAGGAACAGGTTAGCTTCTGGAGAGTATGGCATTTGGATTGCAGGATAAGGTAGCGTCAACCAGAAAATGGTTTTAAACACAAAGACTCTAGTATAATAATCAAAACGTTTTAACTACTGACCCGCGTGGTGGTATACCACTGAAGTAACTTTTGGTGCTTCATCCCTGGTCCACATTTCAACAGTATCATGTCTGGTAGTTTTGCAACCAGGAACGTACAGTTGTTTTAAAAATCAAAGGTGCATGAGAAAAAATTTGCACGCGTTTGCATATCATGGGGGTGGGGCATGGCATTTTCATTTGCTGTACTTTCGTACTGGAGTCCCTTTTAATTTCCGTTCTTCGTACCAACAATTATTTGTACATTTGCTTATTCTCAGTACCTTGTACTACGGGAAATTTTTATTATCAGCACCAGCGTACCATGTACCCTCCCCCCCCCCCCCCCGGTAGATTTCACATCGAATTGTGTACAGCATCACTAAGCTCGAGGAACATCCTACTCGTGTCACATACGTGCCAGGGCATACGTGCCACTAATTTATCGGCACACAAACCTATTTATCAACTACTTCCGTAACTTCTAATAGAATATCATGTCCACGTCATGCAAGCTGGTCACGTGCATGCTTGCTGAACAACACGATTCGACGGCTAAAAGTGTTCCGTAACTTTTTCTCTCTGCACATGATGTACGTAAATCTTGTCAGGCAACCGAAAGGCATTGAGCTAAAAAGTTTTCGTTCCCGAAGGGCATTGCGGTTAATGAATTGTCATGTCTATGCATGCGCAATTCCATCTCTGAGTGACACTCTTCCTACATAAACAACACCAAAGACATAAACACTGTTGCGACAAGGACGGGTTTATGGCAGAGATAATATTTGCGGAAAAGTAATGGTAACACTTTGATTAAAAATGCAAACATGCTCATAGTTCCTCGTGCACGTCTTTATTACATAATGGTTATCTGATCGACAAACACCAACGCACGACAGAAGCGACCGAAATGCCATCAAACTAAGCTAATTTGAGAGGAAAGGAATGCTCAATGTCACTGTGACGACTTCATTCTTTGCTACAGAATTGTACGAGAAAGGCAAAAATGAAACAGGAAACCTTTAAGTTAACAGGTAACTGTTTTCCGATAGTATTGAAACCAAGAAGTAAAAGTGTCATCTGTGTTTAAATAATACAACAACCTTTCAGTCAATTGTTAACATGCTGTTTGCATACTAGAGATGCGTTTTCCATCTCATATTTGGTTCACATGTAAGTATCTGTTTTCTTCACACAAGTACCTGTGTCGACAAATTACAATTTACTTTTCGCCTTGAACTGTATTCGTTCTATAAGATTAACACATGTCGGTTTTAGGTTGTTTTTGTGTGTATTTTTGTTACATTCATTTATCTACTCGCACGTTAAGATGATTGAGAACATTCGGTTTTCGGTTACTGTTAGACAGTATGACAGTAAGATTTCAGGAATATCTTGTAGATATAGTTTTTGGCACATAAAATGCACACTCCTAGTTTTTTCCTCTGTGGAACTCTCTTGTGTGTTAAGTTTCAAGAAGAATGCCAAAGGTGAGATAACTGTTAAAACTGAATATACTGCATGGTGATTTTGGAACCCACGAGCCTTCGAGACACTGTGAACTGTGAATTTCTACACGAACTGGCTTTGTTTTCATGAAGTTCCAGAATCATGTGTTTTCATGTGATAAAATTAACAAGTTTCCTTTCAAAAAAGAACAAGTTTGTGTACAATTGGTACCGTATAAATACCTGAAATCTTAGATGAGGCATATTGAAGGACAACAACTGAACATTAGTTTGAAAATATTTTATTGAACAATGTACAGATGATGATTGAGACTAGTTTCATTGAGTGCAACGTTGGCAGAGAGGTCATAAGACATGGAACATAATATAGAACCGTTCCTTGATATGCAGCACCACATTGAAACCTTGTAAGTTATGCAGCATTATACGATTGAAATTTGTGAAAAGTACTTACCTGTGAGGACATCTTTTGAGAGTCTGATTAACAAGCGGCACATTAAAGTATGCAGGTCAGTGTGATTATGAAGTAATCGGACAAGCGCGCGGTATCGCGTGTGTATGTTCTGCGCTTGGTCAAGCAAACATGGATGCTGTACATAACTTTTCTTGTAGTGATTGGCTAAAAGTACCATAAATCTAAGAAGTATATGTGTCAACAGCGATGTAATTGAGAATAAATGGAAAACATATGCGATCGAGTACCAAATTTTGTGAACAGGCTGAAGTGGTATTTTTGGCACTGTATCTTGGACAAAGAAATATGAAACTGTAAGTAGTATCATAGAGTGCGGAGGTCGTAATCCCTCAAATTAAAACAATGCCAGACTGCGCCCAGTCTGGCAAAAAGGTAAAGCGTACATCGGGCATAGGCGCTATATCGACCCGTTTCATCGAATAAGTTGATAGATAACGGAAAACTTCCCGCATTTCATCATTTTGCTTGTAATTTTGAGCTTCTAAAACGGTTCAAAGTAATCCCCGTGGAGACCTACTTTAGTGATCTGCGTCAATTTTATAAGGCGTTTCTAATTTCTCCAGTGTGCAATCTACCATGGACAATTTCATTGTTTCTCTTACAGATTTATATGCAACGACACGCAGTTTCGGATTTCGTCTGTCTTCTTGACACTCCCACAGGGTACAGACCTACCTTTTTAATCTTAATGCCCGCCTATCAGCCTCGCAAAGCGCCATTTTAAAAGTATCTGATGACAGTGTTCAACTGGATACATAGAGTAGCATATGTGTTATTTGTTATGGACGCGTACAATACGTCTTAAAATAAATATATCTTAATTCGTAAGCGTTGAACACAACGCTTAAACGGCGCGAATTTCGGCTACAAGTAGTTCACTGAAAGGGTCGCGTCCTTGTAGGTTCATTATTTAACCGCACCAATTAATTTTATGAAAAAAGATTCACTGTAATTAAGTTTAAAAGCAGATGCCTACTTCTCTTTACTTTGTGCTTTTCTAAAGATGATATGATATAATATTTATTAATTCGTTAAGTAATGTTAGAACGAAAAAAAGTGTCATAAAATGGTCGTCTCAACTTCGAGCCTAGAGTTCATTGTGGGAGGTTGTTGCCAAATGTCACGTCACCATTCACGCAGTGGCTTCAATGCCGTTGAAAGTACTTCATACGCATAAAGGGAAAATTAACAATAACTGACGTGTAACAAACGGCCTGGTGCTTTGTAGTGTTGTGAAAGGACGAGACATAGACGTACATGAAGATAAATGACTACGATTGAGGACAATGCCAAGTAAATAAAGTCATATTCATATATATGTCAATGCTTTTGCCAAACGTCTCTGCGTCTGTATCAAAACTTGTACTATGAATATTCTTCAAAACAATGCACAGGCATCCGGATTAATTGGCCCTTCCTTCGGTGGACGTCTACACAGGACATGTTGCTGCTTCGTGTTGAACTAAGAGGCTACTTTCAACGCACATATCCGCAGACTCTGACTCACTGACTACACAATCTTTTGTTGATGCTTCTCTATAGCTGAATTCAGGAGCATGAATACCACCCATAGTGTTGAAGAAGTGCAATTTGTCACATGGTACAGGCGAGTTATTAAATGCTGATAATAGCATAATATATTGCGCGAAAATAATCTTTGTATCCATGTGCGGCCTCCAGCAGTACTTTTGTCAATATTCACTGAACTGAGCTTAATTGCAGATCTCTTTACGGAAAAAATAAGCATTTATCTTGCTCCAAAAGTAATATATCATTTTATATTTAACGAAGTACTAAACGTGCTAGGTAAGGCAAGATTGATCGTTTTCAGCAATATTTAACTAAGCCATTCCTCATTTTACTGTATACTTTGGAAAAAAGCACACCAGATGGGTTCTGTTTCACATTTGCAGGCGTCTTACTTCACCTTATGAGTTCTGATGCAGATAAAATATATATATATTCACATACATAACAAAGGAGCGAGTAGATCGCTGTATCAAACTGGGCAAAATGTGTTGCTGAAGAAAATCTAACAAATCATATATCATATATATATAGGAATAGGGGAATGGCTACTAGGAAGTGGCTCTGGGCAAAAAGACACAAATGCAATATAACAAAAGGCTCTTATATAGGCTTATAGGCTTGTGAGCCTGTCGGCCAATTGTTTTTTCATGGAATAAAAATATATTTGAACCAAATTATATATATATATATATTCAGAAACTGTGATATTCTTATTTTTCATAGCTTGAAATTATAATCATGGTGTTTAAAATAAGTAATCTTTACCCTCAGAATGGTTAATGTCACAAGTGGTGTATCCTTCTGCACGGCAGCACCATATCAAGTGCTTATATCTTTTTATCTGGCGAAAGGTCTAGCAAATGTAGCGAGTAATCACTCATGTGACGTTATGTCTGGGTGCCAACTCAGACGTATTGTTTTTCCTCGCGTTCTTTTCTTTTTTTCTTTCTCTCTTTCTTTCTTTCTTTCTTTCATTCTTTCTTGCTTTCTTTCTTTCTTTCTTTCTTTCCATGGCACCCAAATTTGTCCGGAGTTTTTCTCAGACACTATTATTCCCCAAAACACAAAACTTTGCATGGTGACTGACCTTTCAGTGAAATTGTGCCTTTTGCAAATGAGGAGCAATTAAAGTTTTAAAAGCTCTATACTTTCAAAAATATTATAGATAGACACACATTTCTAACTTACACATATACCATTGAGACAAGTGGCAAATCCAATAGCATACAAACAAAAGTTGGGGACTTTTAAAGTATGCTAAATTCACCAAATTTCTTCACAATACACACATGGAGGCTTTCAACTGCTTGTTGACCTATTGCTTGACCTCCATGGTGCTAGGCACCCATTTTTAAGAATCTATAATTTATCGGCGTGACCCTATCTCATAGGTAGCCTTCTATCCATACATGCTAGGTGTGTAGTGTGCAAAGTTTGGACCTTGTAGCTAATGGGGGGGGGGGGGATCCCAACAACTGTTGAATGTGGCTCTCAATAAAATACAGATAATCTCCTTCTGTTCACGCAAGAACAAATCTGCTCCATGCTGCCATGTGTACCATGCAGGCTATCGTTCCCACTAGTGCTGCACAGAACTGTCACTCCACCATAACTGAGAATGGTATCTTAGCTGGTCTGTTTTTGCCTGAGGCTATGTCAGTCTGCTGAGCTTATCAGTCCCAAGGGAACATAGTCTCTAAGCTGCTGGTCAGAACAAAGCCTGGATGTGTACCATCTGTTAAGAATAGACTACAGTAGTACCTCTCTTGGGAGGCCACCCTTTGGGCCTCATAAAAGTGGTCTTTCAAGACAGGTTATTTGTCATTAGAGGCACAATAAGATTGGAAGAATAGGACTTGGGGTTTTGCAAAATGATCTTTCAACAGAGGGTGGTCTCTCATTGGAGGGGTATCTCAAAAGAGGTACCATTTTACTTAGCCAGACCCATCAAGATATGGTCTTCCAATCCTCAATGATTCTTTTCACAACTTTGTGAACTTTGAAACAGTGTGTGGATTTTTGTCATCTCAGTGGACACTTTCATGTCTGTTTTCTTGTAACCAGTAAGATGAAGCCTATTCTTCATAGCCAATACTGAGCCAATATAGTGTTTGTCTTGGTTCACAGGTACATGTACATGTAGTTTCTTGACAGCTTCTGGTTAAAATTTGCTTAGGTAATAAATGAAGAAAGACAATTTGGTATTGCATGCACACACCTCCCCTTGAATTATAATATGTATACACTGTACATGTATACGTGCATGTGGGAAAAATGTACACGTACATGCACACACTCATCCATACTGTCCAGAAGGGCTGACCCTCTGAGCAGCGGGCACTTTTCTCTGGTCCCAGGGGTGACTTCTCTCTGGTTTCAAGGGTGCCCACTGCAAGAAGTTTTCATTGTATTAGTAAACAATGGAATTCTTTTTTTCTTTCTTTTTCTTTCTTTTCCTTCTTCTTTGCGACCAAGTTGGTCTAGAGATTTTCTCAAGTAACATTTTATCGAAAACCAGCAAACTTGCTAGGGTGATTGACCTAACCAATAAAATTATGCATCTCATTTGGAAGAGTCATGATGTTTAAAAGTATGCAAATTAGGGGCAATTAAAATTTTAAAAGCTCCAGATTTTCCAAACTATCGAAGATATTCAATATTTCAATAAGCATATATGGGTTTGTGACATCTGCCAATATAATTGACATTATAAGTTGTAGAATTTTAAATTATGCTAATAAGGAACTTTGAAAAATTTCAAAGTTGAATATCTCGAAAACTATTATACATAGATATACCATTCCAACTTCAATTTGTAGGTTTGTGGCAAAACCGCATCCAGTGAACCATAAACTATCGTCGTAGGATTTAATTTATGCAAATTAGGTGAACATGCAAAGTGTAAATCTTGAATAGCTTCAAAACTATTGTAAATAGAGGCACTATTCCTACTTCAATTTATGGGTTTGTAGGAAAGCCCCACCCGATGAACCATAAACCAAAGTTGCAGGCTTTCAATTTATGCAAATTAGGCAAATACACCAAATTAAAATGCTGAATAGCTTCAAAACCATAATAGATAGTGGTTTCATTCAACTTCATTTTATAAGTTTGCGACATGGCCACATCCAATGAACCAAGAACCAAAGTTTTTAGCATTTTACTTTACCAAAAAAAAAAAAAAAAAAAAAAAAAAAGGCTAATACACGAAATTTAGACTATGTTGAACACTGACCAAGTGTAGCATTTCAAACTGTTCTCATTTTGAAGACACCCAGACAGACTTGCTATGAAGCAATCTTCTTTTCTAGTGTTGAGCTTGAACTCGCTTGGGCAGCCTTGGCAGAGGCCTTGGTTTAATCATTGAAATCATTTAGCAACTGCCAGTGCCGTGCACGAATGTTGATGTTCCAGGTAATTAAAAGACCATTAGCCTATGCACACTTGAATGGGGATGACTTTGAAGCTGAGCTTGAAAAAGAATGTTACTTTTAATTTCAAACTAGATAGAAAAGGAACATCTCTCATCCGTGCGAGTTGCACATATGTAATACATCGCTAAAAAGTGAGGTGAGATGTAATTTAACCACAAAATAAATTAATTCGTCGCTTGCTTATCACAAGAGTCGTGCTCACCTCATTATTATAGATTCTAGATCCAACGACAACTGAAAGTATCTTTCATTCAAGATCAGTAATGCCAGTAGTTGTGGAAGGAGTTCAAGGAACACTCTTTGGGTTTTGGAGTCCAAAAACTCGCTCTGTTAGACTTCAAAAAGTATATACATGTACAGGTGAAAAGGTGTACATTCAAAATGTTTAAACGTGTGTTGGCTGCGCTCAGACACAGCATGCAGATGAACACGAACACAAGTTTATGTGAATGCATTACATTAGGATCAAAAGTATTATCACGACGCTAAAGATAGATAAGATACATATTCTTACTTTCTAACATCCGATTGATTATCTCCAAATGACGACATAATTAATATTAGTGTGAAAGTGTAAATATCAAGCAAGTGAACTGATGCACACCGCAAAAAGCTATAACTGTAAAATTTGGATAGACTAGTCGACAGAAACTGTGATCTTTGTGGAGCGGGTAGAATTTAACAACCCTAATAATCTTCCAAATAGTGTTATATATTAGCGTTAACCTTGTTGGACTTGGGACATCGATCACATTTGCCACAGGCTTAGGATTGTTAGCCTTTCTGGTTTACAGGACGTAAAACTGAGTATGGCGCCCTCTGGGGTACTGGTTTTGAGCAGGCTGAGGAAAATGGCTGACAAGAGGTATGCTAGCATGGAGGTGCAGTCTTCAATTTGTGTCAAAATAGTTTGTGACAATTCACATTTAAGAAACAAATAGTAATGAGTTTTGAAACAGCTAGACTCGATCCACTGGTTCTTTGGGGTGAAGTGTTAAGAACTGGAGGGAAGCTTGCGTAGGGCTATTGACAATATGATGTCCCTATCAAATGTTCTTCTGTCGAACACAATTGCAAATTTTTATGCTGGCGTCGCTAGATGACAAACAACTAATCATCCTTGACGGCCAAAAGGATCAACTAACCGCACATGGTAATTGTGCAACGCATGTAAGGTAAGAAACCCCAAAGAATCACAACAATGTTCTTAGGTGAATATAATACACGCCCGTCTTCCATTGAAATAAGAATATTGTTGTATGTGAAGTGCATGTCTCTGTTTAAGGTTCTGAAGGTGCCGACATTCTATCAAGCTTCAATTATTTTTTGCGGATGCTAAGTTGTTGTTCTTTTTTGGGGGGGGGGGGGTAGTTCCATTTGTACATGTAATATTGAACTGAATCCACGCAGAAGTGTTACCCGATATTGATATGTTTATTTGATAAATTATGTCGGAATCGGGGATGTAGCCGTTCTCTTCATGGTAGAGCTTCAGAGAGGCAAGGATGCGCTTGATGATCACGTGGTACAACTTTGCGTTACCATGAGATACAGCCATTTACTCCATGGCAGAGCTCGATAGAGCGATATTATTTATTGTTTCTTGCTTGGCAGCACCGAAGAAGGGTTCAGATATTCAAGTTTACAGCGCAGCAGAGCTTTACAGATTTGTAATTACGTGAAAAAACTTTAAGAGAGTTCCAGCTGTTGTGGCAAATTAAATGTTTCCCTGCTCCACTTTGCAACTTCACGCCCATGTGCCATTTTGTGAACACGCTGCCACCCTGGGTGACCGGTTTGTACAGCAGATAGAACCTGTCGTCTTGTTTTTTTTTTTGTGACATGGGGATGCTGGGCTTATAAAATAGCGTCAATTGCATCACAATACTGAAAACGAAAATATAGGTTTTGTAGCAACACCATTGCTACATTTTGCTGGAATATAATTATTAGACCAATAAATAAGAGTTTCTCGTTATCACAACATGAATTCTTCGTCAGAATTAAATGAATTTGGTGGCAAATTCACCTCACACACATATTGATATGCGTGTCTTAATTCGTCTTTTACAAAACAAAACCCCTCAGACTTTGCTTTAGCTTGCTGATGCAACATCATCAACAAATGCATGCTTTAACACAAGAAAACCAGATGCCATGGCAGTGCTATTTGGCATCATTTTATACATTGTCTTTTGAAAAAACGAGATTACCATCATAACTGCGAAATCGATCATAGCTCCATCAGCACGGGCGGTTGGCCGTCTCGCTGCTGAGTGGTGCCACTTCATTGACTATAGACACACGAGTGGTTAAAGTCAGTAAAGGGGCATCACTCAGAAGCAAGACGGACACCTAAAACAGTTATGTTGGCAAATTTGTAGGACCACTCACAATAGCTTGTTACATTTGAAAACTGTAATCCTCTGCGCACATTCCTTTCAGTTGTTTCACTCCGATGGCTATTGGATGCCTTTTGCTAAAGGCAGACAAATTTGTTTCATCGGGTTACGACTGTCCGAGTTAGACAACGGGCATGAGCGAGCTTAAGAAAGATATGCTACCCAGGACAAACAGAATGAATTTCAACAATTTTCACCTGTTTTGACTACTATAGACCCTTCTAATTAATACTTCGTTCTATAAATGGAAATGTATTAAAACCTTCACAGACATTCAGAAGAGTATTAGACACTCAACTGCTTTCAGTTCCTTGGCGATTGATATCACATGACAGGTCTAGCGTTTACCCTTACGTCTTTCAGTGCCACATTTTGGACAGGGCCTGCAGCTTTCCTTGGCGCGCTTTGGGAGCAATGTGCTCTAAACGCGCCAAGGAAAGCTGTGCACCAGGACCACCAAAGTCTATGTAACTACAGGGATGCTGATCCTTGATTGAAACGGCTTTTTACAAGGAACCTTAATCAACCACCCTTATCATAATTCGGAGCAGTCCAGTTTAAGTATTTGGACTTTGGTTGCACTTGATGTTGAAAGAGTTTAATATGCAAAACCCATTTGCATTTCTTAGCGTGATTAGTGTTCGACACAAATGGCTGAAACCACGGATACGGAATAACCTCGCTAAAACACACTTGTGCCCACAAATACAAAATATCATCCAATTTGCTTTACAATTTAGCAGGTAACACAACGTGCAGAGACTTGTTTGCTTGGGAACAGGGAGTGGGGATGTCCATTGATCGAACACAAAGGTCAACGTGGTTAACAGATGTGTCTGATCCGCCTGAATCATTGTGTTTACGAAACGGGACTATCGCATTTTTTCGCTATAAAGGATTATTATTCAAACGTTATATAGTCTGTCTTTGCACTGTCTGCTCTGACAAGATAAAAGCATTTAATTGGTTGTGAGTTGTATAAACCGACTTGCAACATGATATGCCAAGTACTGCCTCGCCCAGGATGTTTTGATGTTGAAATGAAGAGGCCGTTGTCAGAGATAAATTTGAAGGCTTGTATTTCAATGTTATTCCCACTGCCGTGAGCTAATTCACAAAATTTTATCCTCAGATATATTAGCCAACAAAATAATTTGCTCTCGCTGTAAGACTACTATATCGATTTTTATGATGTGTTTTTATTTCTATTACATATTTCCGGGTTAACATTTTTCCGCTCATAAAAGCAAAGGTATTTCAGCTTAGCTTGACTCCGTTTTAAGTGCATCCACTAAATTGGGCATAAATATCTGACTCAACGCACGGTTTTCATGATGGGATGAGTTCCTACCCGTCATATTTGATATTAACGTTTATTCTATCAAGCAAGCTGAATTACTTTAGACTATGAGTTAAGGAGCACAGGAAGATGAAAAAAAAAAAAAAAACGAAAAGAAGGTGATATTTTCAAATATCGATCAACAAAATAACTTGCTTTCACCGTAATAACAGGCAGATGATAGAAAAAGCGCGACTTTGACGGACTATTTAGACTTACTGTACCTTCCGTTTGCGTAAAAATAATTTGCATTCATTGAAATAGCACAAAGCAGTTTGAAACGTGCCATTGATATCTCTTGTCGGATGTGCTCTGAAACAGCACCAGAAACAAATATGAGGTAAATATATTTGTGTAATATCATAAAATATATTTTAAAAAAAACATAGCATAGTATAGCTTTTTCTTTTTTCGACTGGTTTGCTATCATCGGAGACAAAAGTCACGGGCATTTTTTTTTAAAGTATTCTTCACAGACCAACTGGGTCTCTCTAGGTATGTACTGCACCGTTTTTTCAGCAAAAGTTTTTACAGGCTACGCAAAGACAGGTGCCCGCAAAACAGATTATAGACCTCTTCGTATTGACTTCAAACACCAGACCACTATTTAAAAAAAAAACAAGCACTAAATTATGATATATGGGTATATCTAAGATCTGAATACACAGTACTTCACTCATTTTCCCAGAAGAAACTATTCGTTACATTTTAGTATCTCACCCCTGGATATCTAATTCCTAGATTAGCTTAGATGTATAATTTTGCAATGGACCGTTAGAAAGAAGCGTAAATGATGCCCACATACAAGTACCTTTTCAGAGGCTGATCCAGGTTTATGATTTACCTTCCCAGATAACAAAGCATAAAAAAAAGTTGGTCAAATGATCATGCCTGTTGTTTGGCTGAGAATCAAGCCGTACATGTTATTGTAGGAAACTAATGCAGCCCTTCCATTTTGCAATTTTCTTTAATGAGGCAAAGGGGAACTGAAGTTGCTCCAGGAATGAAGCTCCAACACAACACATTTAGTATGGCAGGATATGTACTTGCAAAACCATTTACATGAAGGTTTGCCAACTCAACCTATTCATTGTATATTTTTAAGTCCAATAAAAACCGAAGTTCCTACTGTGGGCAATCGGTATTGTAACCTTCTCGCAGGGCAGCACACAGGATGTTCTCAAAAACACACAATGAACACGCTCGATATTGTTTGTTGCTGTAAGTGAAGCTCCGGGTTATGTCATATATAGGAAAGCAAATATGGCCATATCGACTCTTTGACTGTATGTATATGTGTGTGTGTGTGTGGGGGGGGGGGGGGCTTTTTATAAGTAAACGAAACAGTGCTGCAGCGTATGTATATGTAAAGGTGCGTGATGTTTTTTGCGTGCGTTTTACTACCTCGCCTCATTCTTTGCGTATGGCCTGGGCACAGCAGATGGGGGTAAACTTGTCCGTGCCAAACGGGCGTCATTCATACACCTGAGCACAGAGTTGAATAACACTTTTAAGTAAAGGGACTTCGGGCGCGATGAAAGTGTTTTTCGCATTTTTGCAGGCCTGGTGTCTAGGCAAAAGAATCCGCCGTAGTTTGGTGATGTTAAAAAGCGCAGGTGCAAATCTACATCAAACAAACATTAAAGTGGCACAAGATGGCTTCACTCAACCCCTGTCGATTTCCGGATTTAGAGATGTTCTGATGTGGTGCGCCTGCAACAAAATCACCATAGATCTGTGGTCGCACCGAAATCACAAAATTAAGCTTACTCCGGCTGCAATCCGTGAAATGCATTTTTGGCAAGCTGATATTGGTGTAACGTACGCGTTACAATCAGCTGTATTTATTGGCCTTGAATTTTGGTGGTGAATTGGCTTTAACAGTGACGCTTCGTGGTCATAAACAAATATGATCCTTTCCTAATTCGGTTACAATTCTCACCACCTCAATGCCCTGATCAGGCACATGGTTGATTTCATAGTTCTTAGTCAAGTTACCTTGATCCACAGTGCGTACTGTAACGTATTAACAGTTCTCTCCAAACCTCGGACATACATCAAAAAGGTACAAATATTATCTAAACAGCCTCTTGACCTTTTAATTCAGATCATAGAGGTTGCATTATTGTCAAGGTCATCCATATCCAAACGACCTTGACTTTGCCATAATCTTAAAGTTGTGTAAGGAGATTTTCTACCGAATGAACAAATTTGCGATTTTATGGGCAAGGAACAAAGTTGTATGGCAAAGGTCTTTTACCACGTAGCTTATAAACTAACGTAAATCCTTGTCAATCTGACGTGACTAATGACAGGTCTTTGTCTGGGACTACTTGCACAGGTTTGTTTTAAACCGGAAATCAATCAAAGTAACCCATTCCGAGACACAAACTGCTACGGGAAGAAATAAATAGCAATTTCAAGAGAGCTTCCCGACCGTCGTGATTTGATGCATTTTCTATCCTCGTCCAGTACCGGATGCATACTACCTGTGACAGGGCTATATATCACCGGATATGTTGAAAAGAAACACTAACAATTTATACACAATAGAACATGCAACATGAGTCCAGATGCAAACTTATGACGCCATGATGTACATAAATAGTGCTCTGAGAATAGCGATAGCTGATATTTAACCCTTTCCCTGGATAACACAACATTGAGTGAACAGCTTTCGCTAGCGTCGCCCAACCCGCGACAAGGTCAGTTATAAGCTTAGGGCATGCTATCATTACATGTGTTATCTACAACTCTCATAATTAAATGATTCATGTTGACGAAAATTTTATGTACCAGATTGAAGCAGACGATAAACGCCACGCGGGAGTTTTTCGGTGATTTGAGCGGGAAAGGATTGACCTCTTTCATAAACAAGGGCTGGATTATATATTATCGCTTGTGATTTGAATACTTGTCCCTACGATGTCCTTTATTGTATTGTAAGAACGACACGTTATCCTTAGATTCAGGATACATTAAACTCCCTCTTGCTTAAATCATGGGATCGAGTCAACACCTTTACCAGGTGTGCAGCACACCCTATTAGGAGATTAATGGTATATATGAGACAGGGATATATTTGAAGATCTCCCTGTCTGTGGCAAATACCTGCCCCCTATCAATGACGAAGATGATGACAAATTCAGTATTAAATCAAGTGAGATGGGAATAACATTCAAATCAAAACAACGTAACCCATGGCCAGCACCAGTCTAAAATTCCCCCGTGGGCAGCGCCTCAGGTAGATATTTTTTTTGCTAATTTGAAGCTAACTACATGCTCTCCGTCGTGTGGAATTCCCTTTTGTTCTCACGACAGCCGTTTTGGTGGATCCTTGGATAGCTAGAATTTGCCATGTTGCTAATTCTCTCCTGTTCAGAACAGGATTACAAGTAAGTCAACAGCTTTCATTGGAGCGGGTTGGACGCATTTCCCCGGCTGTTTACCTGGGGCATGATATCATGATACGTCTTGTCTATAATTCTTGTCAAATGTTTTCTATTAATGTGAAAATATAGACGAATAAAAAAATCAAGGCACACAATTTATATCATGGTACTGTTGGGCGATTTGAGTGGAAAGCAGTCATGTGTACCTTGTCCAGCGGCCTCATTTAAATCACGTACGCGAACAATACAAATCAAAGTCACGTCATATCTCGTGGTCAAAGTGTTTAACCAAACCGTGAGATGTTCTCCCCCGATTGACTCAGGAGGTTATCGTACAGGCGTCTTTCAGTATTTAAAAAAAGTTACATTTAAAATTTCTCGGGATTCAAGTAGTCTGGATTCCACACATTTCTGCAATTTTTGATGTGAAGCCATTACTGCTTTTCATAATAATTCTGGCGTTTTCTTCCGTGCCGGAGAGGTGTGAACACCGTTAAATACCGTATAAATGATTTGCTCTCAGGTGTTTATATAAAATTTCTTGCGAACAAAAAATATAAAATAAAATAAATAGATAGACGGACACACAGACAGACGGACGGACAGAGAGACAGATATAGATAGACCGACAGACAGACAGACAGATAGATAGATAGATAGATAGAAAGACAGACAGACAGGCAGACAGACAGATAGACAGATAGACAGATAGATAGATAGATAGATAGATAGATAGATAGATAGATAGATAGATAGATAGATAGATAGATAGATAGATAATGACTGCTGGAATCAGACCTGCTAGTTGCTGTAAAAATGTTGATGTGTCTACTGGCAGTTAATAAGGCTTGTTGTCATCTTCATACAAAGTCACCTATTTGTGTACAGGGTTGCACGCAACATCCCCCAGATGTGTTAACCAAGCAGCCTCAATATAGCACGTTCTATGTTAATTAGTATGTCAACTATTAGATAGCATCGTCTTTTGCTCACGGCTTTTTTTTTGAAAAATCAACAGAAATGGAAAAGAAACAGTATCAATACCCTGAAACGAACATAAGGTCTTTTTTTCTAATCACTTGATTCAGAATTCACTTCGATCCTGTGAACCATTTATCGTCTTCTGAGTAAAAGAACGGTATCTCTGTTCAAGGACTATGCGAACATCCGCCTGCCAAAATGCACAGATGTGCATGCGTGAACCTGTTCGCTACAGACTTGTAAATATTGCAAGCTAAGCAACCTGAATTTGCTGGTGACGGGCCTCCTCTTTGCATGTGCAGAATATTAGAAATAATCTTATTGGAAAAAGAGTTCCTTGGCTTTTTGAAGAGAGGGTCCGACATTTACTCTAAAGTACCCGTACTAGGCCTTATAAAAGAAAGTAGCCTTTTATGAGTTTAAGCAAACGATTCCCTGCATGTATGCACTTCAGTATCTTGAATACACAATGCGTCAAAAAGCATGTTGGTTATAAAACCAATGACACCTATTGCTGTCTCAGCAGCAACTTTATTCAAAACAGTCAACATAAGGGCAAATTTCAAGCAAATGTATGAAACAGAAAGCTTTTAAAATTCTAGTAGCTCCCCTTTGTCTACTGGATCAGTGACAATTGCAAATACTCAGTTTCATTTTCCTAGCATAAGTGCATGTTTGTGGGGGGGCGGGGGGCGGGGGGCGGGGGGCACTAGTGACAATAGTTGGTATTTGTCGCCTTTTAGGCCACTTTTTCCTCAGTTCAATCTCCCTAACATAGGTCAAACACTGTACTCCCCGCCCGGGCCTTGGTTATTGTCTCTCTGTTGCCCCCAAACATGCAATGATACTACAGTCCGGTATCCTCTGGTCATTTCTAAATGTACGTCCTCAACTTTTTACATAAAACGCATGTTTCCGATACCAATAGCGATGGAGACCCTCTTGTCAAAGAGGTCAATATACTAGGTAGGAGATCCATCGCTGTACTTACCTTTCCACGTTTTCAAAAGTGTTGTTCCGGTCAACCAATCCTTTCAATTTCCAGGTATATTTGGAGTAAAGTTGCTTTGTTTGACTCATTTCCTGGTGTCAGCGATGAAATATCAGCAACTGTTAATGATTAAGCCCGGATTTTTGACAAGTCAGTGACACCTGCATATATTTATAACATTGCCTTGTGTTCACATATCGATAAGTGTTCAAGACTAATTGTGTCCTTGTCGCCCACAGCCTCAAGTGTGGTTCAGTCAAAACAATAGACGAGGCAGGAGTCACAGTCCTTTGCTCCTACGCAGAGTGTGGGATCATCGACAATCGCGTCTTTAACCAAATGTAAACGAAATAATATACTCTTGGGTTAGCGCACACCCTCCTCCTCTAGATCTCTAACTGACTAGTGCTGGTGAAAAGGAAGAGAGGCGTTCTGGGAAAATTATATCATTTGTCGTACCACATGGAGCTGAAAGGTCTTACGTGGGCAAGAATGAATGACCAAGTTGTTATAACGTGGTGGGCTGCGAAATGAAAATCTACAGGTATATTAGCAAGGAGATTAATTGAACCCATTTTGGTGCGTGTATAGTGTACTTCAACTACTTTCCACTCCGCAAGAAAGTGCTAGAATCAGTCAGTCATCTTTTCTCATTTAAAATATTTCCATGTATTTCGTGTAGTGATTTAATGGCATAATTTAATGCACTTCGAGATCAATTAAAATAGTATTGATATATTGGAAGAGCTTATTTAATTTTAAAACGTGGTGTAAATGAGTTCTTTCCACGCCAAACACCGTACTATCAAGGATTCATAATTCCCCTAAAGTGAAGATTGTGCAGAAACAGATTTCAAATACTCGATTGACATTCATAGAAAACTACGCCCAATGTATACAAAACATCTTGGCCTTTCAGTCCCTCTCTCGCGGCCCATAAAATAACTGCCACTACTGAGTAATATTAACAGGTCATCATATCTGGCATTCTGAGGTATATTCCACAGTGTCTTTCTGACTGAAAGAGCCAATTGGAAATACAAGCCCGTCAGCTTCACAGTACGAGATATACACAGTATGCGGTACGTTCACTTTATATTGTCTATCATGTGTTGAACACGTACGTCACCTGTATTCACAAAGGAGTTAAAAAAAAAGTTTTCAAAGGAACTATGGAGACGCACATTTGCTCTTTGGGATGTGTAGGTAGATGAGTAACAGGGTCCAAAATGAAGGTATTTGTAACGCCTTACCGAATACAGAACATTTAAAATATAACCTCTGTTATATTTTAGCGACTCTACTTTCTTTTCGTAAATGTTGCCCTCTATGTTCTTAATTTGTGTAAAAGCATTTTAGCATTTCGTTGTTGTCTTGTTGTGTATGTATAAGAGGCCCTATTACAGGATGGGCAGCCTTTCGGAATTATTATTATCATCATGTTCATCATCACACTAATTAATTATTATTATTATTATTATTATTATTATTATTATTATTATTATTATTATTATTATTATTATTATTATTATTATTATTATTATTATTATTATTATTATTATTATTATTATTATTATGGGGGGATGAACTTACCAGTTTAGAACGTTGTAGGCATATTGTCGCGTTTCTCATGTCACATTTGTCAACAAATGGATCATGTGTTAATAGTGTTACCTTATTATTCATTTTATTTCCTATTTTATTTTCACCTATAATTGGTGTTTGTCTCAGTGTTCAAATACTATGATAGAGAACATAAAAAATTTAAAGTGTGTTGGAGAGCCAATGGTTATATGTACTCGTTAAATTTTGCAACTATCGCCTCTCGCCACTTGTCACTTACCTGAGCGGGGACATATTATGGTCCCACATAAGACTGAAACAACTGCGTTTGTCGCTGTTTTGGCTTAGCTACCTGGAAAATCAGCTGATGTGGCGGTCGTGTGTTGTCAAAATTTTTCCATGGGCCTCCTATTATTAAGTTTAATTCGGATAATCCATATAATGAATGAGTAAGTAAAAACTTGATTGGCTAGTAGCAGTTGGCACAACGCGTGACTCGCCATCATTTCCCAAGAAAAAAGTGTTGACTCCTCAGACGGGAGGGTAGGGAATCGGGTTCCAGACACCTCAGTGAATTCATACTTGTTCGTGTGTGATAATTGAAATTAATTTAATAAGCTGTGTTGTAAATTGTGGGCCATAAAGTATGAAAGATTCGCCACATGCCCAGCCTGCCACCAATGAGCTTCATTGCACTAGATATGTGAAGATGCGCAGGCGGCCAGCAATGACTGTGACACTGTGTTCTTTAACCATACGTTTTATAGTATAAGATGATCTGGCCATTTTTTTTTGGGGGGGGGGGTATTGATACATTTTCCTTTCAATATATATGACAAAGCTGGATTTTTTTTCACGCCATTTGGTGTAAAACGAGCCACTCTTGTATTTAACCAGTAATAGCACGTATTTATTTTAGGGTGGAAGTCTCACGAAGCCATTGTTAGTGTTGATCTCATGGTCTTTAATACATAATATTATGACGGTTATATATATATATGTATATATATATATATATATATATATATATATATATATATATATATATATATATATATATATATATATATATATCGGATTATGTAGGACAGGGATCCATCTATAAACTAGAAAAGATAAGATTTGCGCTAGAGAAAATCTATATGTGTGCCTTGAAATATTATAAACTTTAAAATGTTTTTAAATGCTGTTTAATGATAATCAAATGCACATGTACATTGGACACAATGTGTTGTATTGAAGTTGTTCCTTCGTCTTATATAGATTTCAAGAGGTGAACATTAAAATTTTAGCAAAATTTCTAACGTTACAACTTCAATTTTTATTTCAATGGACACACCTATGTTCAAAAACAATGGATTCATGTTGCTATTTATACTTCAATCTACAATAAATATGAAGATATTCAACATTTAAAGTTAGGAAGTATACCAATTTGGAATTAATTCAAGTGTAACATTTAATTTCCATTTCATTGGACACACCTATACTACAATCCAATGAATTGTTGTGGCTATTGACATCCATCTACAATACACTTGACGTATTCAACATTTAAAATTCAGACGTATACCTAATTAACATGACATGAAGTGTTGTGTCTTTCATTTTTATTTCATTGGCTGAACCTATAGCACTAACCTAAAAACTGAAGTTGACTTGACACTTCTTTCTGCAATAGTTTTGTACAAAAAGAGCAACTCAGTATATGTACCAAGGAATAAAATAGTACTGCTATTCATACATTGATTTCAGTGAATACTAGGAGTATTTTAAACATAGTCGCTTGAATGTCTTCAAACCTATAGCAGTGAGAAGTGTAATTCCAACTGCTGCTGGCGTATGAATGCAGTATGGTGCCTCTGATGAAGGATATAAACTTATGTTGTTTGAAATTAGAGGCATACTATATACATTTTTTTAAAAACTTGTATATTATCAAAGATTTCATCAAAACGTAACTCAGATATACCTGAGGTCATTTGCAATATTTTGATATTTTAAAGAAATTATTTCAGAGGAGAGGGCTAATTTAAATAAACAGGACTATAGTCATACAACAGCATGGATTTCCAGCTGTAACTGTGTCCAAGAAAAGCAACGGACAAGTTGTAGGCAGAAATTTAAAAACCAGGAAAGGAAGAAAGAAAGAAAGAAAGAATGCTTGTGTTTGCACAAAGACATAATGACCACCTCATTTAGAGTCAAGCAACGCATTAGGACATTGAAATTAAAAAGTCAGATAATTTACATTGGGAGTCATATGCACATAATAGGAGGTGTTCATAGTAACTAAGATCCTGCGGTCTCATAAAGGCTCAGCAAGGAACCTGACAGGGAGCAGGACAGATTCATGTGTTCAGCAAAGTCAGATGCGCGTCTAGGACAGTTGTAATAATATGACAATGTATGGTGGTTAAGAAAAGTCACACGAAGTACAGAGTATGCCAAACATATCTGGAAAAATTACTTTGTCAGGCTGGAAAAAGGTTCTTGAAGGTTGGCTAAGTAAATAACTGGTGCAAATGCTCTCATCGTGGGAAAGGCATATTTCCGTTGCCTAGCAACTGAAGGGACCAGAACAGACCTGCACTAAATTAGGTTGAATGTGGATACCTCCTATAACTGCTGTGACTTCCTGGTGTTTCATGGTTTAACCAATGTCGATGGTCAGTGAGGGCTGTGGTGTGCGTATCTGAATCATCTAACGTTTGAGAACTAGTATATATGTTTTGAAGCCCGCAAACTGATTGCAAAAACCGAAAAAAAAAAAAAAAAATAACTGTCCATGTACAGTTTACGAATGTGGCCTATATGTTTGTGGCTCGCACGTGCAACCATTGTGCTCCTAGCTATGCAGAGTTATCAATGATGCGAGAACTCCATTCGATAGGTGTCAAGTCGACAGCTCATTTCGCCGTAAGCCTTGTACTCTTTGCTTGCAAACACAATGGATCCACTCTAGAATAGCGATCATGGTATCAGAGCTATTTCTTTTTAATGTCCCAAAGAGTCTTCGCATAATTGATCCACATTTCCATGTGATCACAGAATCAATGCCGGCATTGATATCTCAGATTCTCAAAACAACACTTTTCCCGAAGAAGGATGTCGTTAACTGGGAGTCTTTCTTTCTTTTAGCATTACCATTGTTAGGCCATATGCACACCAGCGTATTGTAAAATACTTCATATTTGTATGTATTATCACACACTTTATACGTGATTCCGGTATCCTTCAACAAGTAAAATATGAAAAGATATAATCAAAACAAGATTCGCAAAATTGACAATGCG
Organism: Hermodice carunculata; assembly: GCA_964020975.1. Classification (NCBI taxonomy): domain Eukaryota; kingdom Metazoa; phylum Annelida; class Polychaeta; order Eunicida; family Amphinomidae; genus Hermodice; species Hermodice carunculata. The sequence continues at coordinate 87,831,349 of OZ026625.1, forward strand.
CAAAAATAAGCCCTGCAACAATAAATGCTAATGAGAATATTTATGTATTGATTATTGTCGCCAGACGCATAAACTATTGACTTCCATGGCTCCTTGCCGTGCGCTGACAAGAAATTAATGGTCTGAAGAGAAGATCTAGACGTGAATGCAAAATATCCTGTCAATTTGATGGCGCGGATTTAATGAGCTTTGTGAAAGCTAATTAGGATTTGTGATTACTTATCAACTACACGTGTTTACAAAATACTTGATGAAGCCATTATATAAGTATCATGGGCATTTAAGTCCACATATTATACATCTGGTACATTTCGACCTAAAACCGGGCATGGATATAATCATTGAAATTAAAGGGATTTGCCTTCAATAAATCGACAGTCACGACATGTTTTGGTGTTTGAAACCAAAGAAGTTTTAAGCATAATGTGTCATCATACATTCTGACATGCTTCTTTGCAATTAAGCAATGTCTAAAATTACTGAACAAAGTTTGATCAAAAGTTAATGTAGCCGACCTTCATGAACTTGCATAACGGTACGGAAAGACTAGCATGATTAAAAAACAGATCCATCTTTTTAATTAATTACATGTAGTAACGATCCAAAATTGTCGGAAAAACAAAACGCCCCCACCCCCCCCCCACCCCCAAAGAAATCCGACAAATAAGCTTGAATAAAGCTCACAGCAAAAGTGATTACCCGTGTAAATGGGCAATTATGAATCAAAAATTTCTGCCCTGGTATAAGTAGATTGATCTGGACTGAAAATAGCAATGGTCGGAATTTTAAGAAGATCAAATACCAGAAATTACGTCCAGTTATCCAGACTTGTCCAAGCTTAGCCAACCATACTTAACCGTACAAAATCTCCTTAAAATCCTTGTCTTCTCCTACGTTTCATCTGGTCATACTACCATATGGTATAGTTTGTAAGTACGAACGATGGCAATCGTCTATTAAGAATATAATGGTTTTCTCAGTCATGGACACGATATCCCTTCAAATTTCTTTGATGACAGATTGTGCCTTTGGTCCTCTGCGACTCACCTGCAAGAATCGCTATCTGAGCTGGTACATATACTAAGCCTGCCTTTCATGTGAACATATAAGTGCGGTCCCAATAACGCCACAAAAAATAGAGATAGGAAGAGTACAGCGTTCCACAGTCACCCCCTTATATGTCCATTTTTCACATTAAAATAAAAGACCCCAGAATGGCATCCTGTGGGGTCCCAAACTACTTTGATCAATAGCACATAAGCTAGCAACAGATGGAGCCACCAGCATGCCATTACAATGTTAAGAAAAGAAGTGCATGTGCAGCCCCTTGGAGGATAAGGAGCTAGCTCCTCATACTGGAAATGAGGTGTTGTGCAATGAGTTCCGATACGCTGGTGACTCCATCTGCTGGTAACATACACTATTGAAATTTATTCATGTAACGCCTTAAGTCTTAGAGACCAGAAACAAATTCTAATGTGTAGAAACCGTGCTTGTGTGACCTGTTGACAACACAAAGGAACAAAGAAATAAAATTTCGAGAAAGGTTACTTCCAGATTCGTATTTCATGTAATTAGTCAATGCGTTTGTGTGTTCTCTTTACGTTTTTTCTTCGACTATTGAAGTGTTGCCGCAGCGCTGCAGTAAGACTTCTTGCAAAAAGCCAAAGATACGACAGACGTGACTATAACCATATTCGTCATTCACAGAGACTGTGAATGTTAAAATTCCATTCTATGAACAGTTGTTTTTGGTAAGGTGTGAGCAGAAACTATTGTCAATAATTGACAAAATAGGATAGTGAAGAAATAATAATGTAATTTATGCTTGTGTTGTTGAATGTACTTTGGTGTGTGAGAGTTTATAGAAACCATCTCCACTTATAACACCAAATAATATTACCTTCCAGTAACAACCAGATCATCATTCTATCTAGATGATAGGAAAGTGTAGAACGTTACCACAGCCACCGAAGACAAATCGCCGCCAACAAAGAGACTTACCTGAAAGAATAAGAAAAATACAAACATCGATAAGACTGGTATATGAGCAAATAGCATGGTATTTCTTGACAGGAATATTCTGTATTAATATAAGGAATGGTCATTTTGGTAGCAAAACCGATGGGCAAAAAATGTAACATTTCATATACAGACGTTAGCAATTATTCTATTGAATCCGCCTGTGAGCTATTTCACCTGTTCGTCTGTAGCTTTCATGTTGCAAAGACAAGTGCTATGCATGGGTTGTTTCAAGGTTGTTGAATCCAGGCTGACAAAACACCTGGGTTTTGTTTGAAAAAATGAGTTTGAGGAAGAAACCTGTTGATGACGTTTGGCTCCATTGATTTTCATCTGTTCTTTTTCTTTTACTATTTGACCAAATGTACTAGGTGTCTGATGTCGCTTATCATTCTACCTGGTGATTGTAAGAACTGCACGTTTATATAAACGTGCAACTCAAAAGATTCTGCCAAGGATAAGAACTAGTAATAGTAGTAGTATTAGTAGTAGTAGTAGTAGTAGTAGTAGTAGTAGTAGTAGTAGTAGTAGTAGTTATGATAATGATAATGATAATAATAATAATAATAATATATATATATATATATATATATATATATATATATATATATATATATATATATATATATATATATATATATATATCACAGAACATGCAAATTATACTTGTTCTTGCACATCAGGTATGCGTTCATATTTAACCTACTGCATCAAATATAAAGTAATTAATTACTTTGTGTAATGTGTATTCAAGCACATAAGGCAATATAACACTTCAAAAAATTATTCTTTGGTAAACCTTATACTATTTTTTCATATAAAAACATATATATATATATATATATATATATATATATATATATATATATGTGTGTGTGTGTGTGTGTGTGTGTAGTTTATTCAGTGTAAACACATGTAGCTGAACACCCTCATAGAAATCACCACAAACCACTTCCACAGCCAGATAGACGCGTGATTGAAAAGTGGAGCGTTTCAAAAATGTGCGTTGATGTTCCTTCAATCGAATCACATCACTGACATTTTACAGAAAAGCTTTCTTGTAGTTTGAGTTGGTCCATCGAGTGGCTCCTTTGGTCAATCGGGTATACTCTGCTGATCGGTGTGAATACATCCTCTGCTTAATAAGTGGTAACGACTTCTTTCTATTTTGAAAACGTGGGGAATTTGTGTTCAGCAAAAATGTAAAGAATAACTCAATTTCACTTATTCCTGGTCCACAAAGAAGTCAGCTAAGAAAAGCAACGATCCATCCAAAGTGGCGCTCTAGATAGTTAAGATGGCACAAATTTTATTTAAGACATGCGTTTCTCGAACAAATGAATGCCGTGGTGGCTCTTTAGATAAAAAGATGAAATACGCCTGTAAAATATTAACTTGAGCAATATTAAGAGAAAAGTTTTGAAATCAATACAAGACATTTATTTTGGACCTCCAACTCGTAAACTAGGAGTTTCAGAGACCATGCATTTTTATCATGTATTAAAATACAAATCATAGTGTTCAAAATTTAATAGGATCAATATTGTTCCCAAGATCAAAAACAAGTTTTAACCAAAACTGGGCAATCGCTGAAACTTTCAAAACTTATTACTTTAGTCATATTTCGTTACCTGTTAAAGCCGAGCCTCTGGTGCTCCATTCTGGTTAAATTGGGACTTTGTAACCGGAACAGAAACTGCTGTTATTTGCCATTTTGTACTGTTTCGTAGCTGGTAACAGTATACTTTTCTTACCAAGTAAACGATTGGTAAATACCCTTTAAGCTTAATGTCATTTTTTTGAATAACATTCATGGTTCCATGCCCCTACACTACCCTTTGATACAAAACCTCAGATTTTTTAGCAACCAGATTTAATTTAATTTTTATCTGTTAATTCCATGATAGAATCACTGTTTTTCTCCCCTCTATGATAAATGTTAGTGCTAGTAAATAATGCGAAAGCTCATAACATAAATAATAGATACCGTTTGCATGTATGCCTGGCACAATGTGTACTTTCAATCAACTTGACTGGTTCTTAAAGTGTGGCTTCATTGCACATGCAGACATATAAAAGAAACCTTTCCCTTAATTGAACATTGTGTAACACAGAATCATAGAACGTGTTGATGTGTGTTACAACTGTGGAACGAAACCTTTTTATAATAATATTTACATTTCAGTTTCAATGGATGAAAATTGTAAACAATTTCAGCAGTGACTTGTCTGGTACATGGAGATGTTCAGTGTTTTGGTGCTATGCATTATTTGTTGCCACTCCCACCCATGGACAGGTGAAAATTTTAAAGACTGAATGATGACGTAAAGAGGGTAAAAGTAAATCTGCTTGCTTAATATTTCTGGGATTTTCAGTCTGGGAGTGTAAGAGCATATAATGCTGAGTGCCACTTAGATTAAATGGCATTATATTGAACAATATTTTGCAGAATTTGTGTCCTGGTAACAGAAGTTCATCAGTCATACTATAACAGAGCCTCAGACGCTCAATGCTTGTAAAATACTAGGAACATATCAGCTGAGCCATTTTTCCGAACTATGTGGATTTGCGTTGTTGAATTTCAGGTTTTCCATGTCACCATCTAGAACTTCATGCGTGACCATCTCAAAAAAATATTTAGCAATTTACGTATCACCCCTCCTGGAGGTCTGACCTAATTATAGCTCAATATACACCAACATTACACTGCCGGACTGTTCGTCCATATCCTACGTGCAGCATTTATGCACAGTGATTATTATATACAGACTATTCAATGACACAAGTGGCAGAGAGTGAGATTGGAAACATGAAAACAAAGCATTGATACCGGCTAATTTGTAAAATACTTTTAATTGGTGCAATGGATATCAGAAATGCAAGCAACCCATTCTCATTACTGAAGCAAGCACTTAAGAATATATGGACGTTGATATCAAACACATTTTATGAATTAAATATTAGACAAACAGCATTGCGTCCTGAACAGGAGATTTGTCTTTTTAGCAGTGAACAAATATCAAAAATTCTAAATTGAATATAACATAAATATCGTTGCCTCCTGAGCAGGACTTATTCTGTTCAGCCGGGGACAAATATCGAAAATCGTCTTTTGTTTACATGTATTTATTATGGTCAGTGAATGAATGAACGAATCAACGGGGAAGGTTCAGCGCGTTTGGTTTTAACATGATTGATTACAATGATTCGTGCTGTTGAAATATGCGAGGAAACAAAACCGTGGCTGCTCTAAGAAGCGAATGATGGACCAAGTGACAAACAGCGATTTTTTCTCAGTAGTGATGAACATAAGCCCGTCCTCGGTACGATAAAGCAACCGGACCTGCGTGCCTGGTGTCAGTATACAACCAGGGTTCGGTCATGCTTTGCATGAGTTTAAGGTATCTTTTCTGTACTCCGAGCGTTGGTTGCCGGGTTTCTGGTAAAGCAGGGACATGCAATAGCACATCCCTGCGTAGAGCTACCGGACCCCGAGTACCAAGTACGGCATAAAAAGAAAGGTTCAGTCATGCTTTAATTGTGAGTTTATGACGTCTTCTTGTACTTCGAGCTCGGGTTGTCAGATTCCTAATATGACCTGCCCCCAATAGTCTTCGCTGAACAACGCTGTGGCATATGACTGTTACGCTGTTTGTCACATGCCTTGCACGTGTGTGTCACCAAGGCTTTGCATGGGAATGCTTGAACAGTTGAAGAAAAAAAATATGTCTAATTTTGCAACTCAGAGTCTCAGACCATTTGCCCCCAAAAGCTCACAATGTTGATCCAACATGTTGCAGGCTTCTAGCGTGCTTCTTCTTGGGGAGATGGGGAGTGAAGCTGAAGCCATAAGTGTCATAGTTTTGGATACCCGGCATGGCATCCTTTTCAACGAAATGAGATCATGCAAAGATGGCATGCAAGTTGATGTCTAACGTCAAAAAAGCTTGCACAAGATAGGCAAATTGGAACCTCTTCTCCAACAAAATAAATGGTCACAACGTGCGTAAATGTACAGGTGATCTGGGCCCCCTGAATGGCTTGCTTTCGCCTAACTGCAAAAGATGAAGGCTGGGTATGAGCATAGAAACGACCAAGTGCAAGCCCCAATGTGACTTCTTGCTGTGGTCCTATGTTCTTACTTATTCATGTCCATGCAGTTTGATTACTTATTTTTATCTAGTGTTTTTGTTTTTGTTTTGTTTTTTGAGATCTTTTTATCCATTAAAAATTAGGACTTTTTTTACAACTTTTTGTATTTTCCCTCTGGTAACTTGAACTAGTTGTCTTGCGATCAAGGTTGTAAAAAAGCTGTTCTTGCTGGGAATATGTGTAGGAAAATGGAGCCTGTGGGTGTTGGGCAAGGGACCGTTCTTTGCACTCCGTACCAAAATGTGAGATAAATATGCATATTTTCTGAACTTTTTTTTTTTTTTTTTTTTTTGCAAAGGAAATAACTCAAGATTAGGCGCAGTGATATCAGTCAACGTCCTTTCTTTCGTCATAAATGCAGAGTAGCATATTAATATCAGGGAGCACAATTTTTCATGCACCGCTCACTTGACCTTTTTCATTGAATTGCGACTGAGTAAACAGCTTTCTTTGGCCAGGGTTGGGCACTATTCGTTGACCTGGGTCATTTTATGCCATCACTAAATGGCAGGAGTTGCTGTACTTAGCAAACATATTTTAATCATTCACTTCTGTATTTATTCACAAATGGAAATAATCAGTTAAATTCAACGTGGATCTCGAGGATTTGTTCCTTATTTAATTTGATTGATCTCAGTGCGTTATTCTCAGCTCTAACTTGATTCCGTAAGTTATAGGAATCTGTCTATGACATTAAATATTCGGGATATATGCTCGTTGCCAACGTCAAACAATAATATCCAAGTATGGGGCGGTTTTACCACCATTACTGGTCACAGTGACATGTACAGGAGTAAAAACGCCAGTAGTGTTTGTGAAATCTTCATGTCTTTAAAATTCCCAGATACATTTAACTCAAACAGTTATGTCGACTGTTCTAAACAACTTCCCGAAACACTAGTGCCAGGAAATACAGAACAAATTGTTTGACAGAATAACACATTAGAAACAACTCACGTGGTCAGAGTTTTACCGCAATATAACGTCTGCGGTTGAAGCTTTACGGAACCTAAGCGGAAACATATGCACGATCCATTAATGTCAGTTTCAGTTTTACGATTTCGGTATGGCTTAAATGAGTATATTTATACCGTTGATTTATTATGGCCAACTGTATTGTGGAAGCATGCGTCGGAGAATCATTGTGAAAAGTACACGCTTCCATGCTGTTGTTTCCGAAGCCACAAAATGCATGTTTCCCGTATTTTTTTTTGAAACCAACTGTATGCGCAACGTTTGCCAATACAAAAACCGTTTTGTGTGAAGGCAAACCAATAGAACAATGTCATATAGCAATAATACAAGCGTGCATCTGGCAAAACCGTCTGCTGCTTCGGCATCCATTCAAAAGAAAGTATCTTTAACGCTGATCAATGAGAATACCTATCAGTTTTGAGACAGACAATTACGAGTCTGTGATAAAATTGGACTACCGGCAATTTTCAAATACCAAGGCTCTTGAAAGGATCCCTGGCTGTATTTACAGCACAGGTGCTTTGGTCTTGTTCAAAGTTCGCTGCACTGTGCATACGTTGTTATCCTCCAGATTTCTTTGTCTTATGTGTTTCGAAGACAGAAACAGAATCAACCAATGCTTTTAAACGATATCGTATTGTCACGAGCTAATAACATCACTGGCTAAACAGTGCAGTAAACATTAATCAGTGAAAAAGCACAGTGAGAGAAGGAAAATCGCAAGGGTTTATTTTGACTGTGAACGCAACATTAAATTTTATGGAAAATTGTAATGGTCCGAATATGCACAAAGGCGTGTTTGGAAAGGAAAAAAGATATACTATCTTGAGCAGTAGTTTCAGTACCATTTTATTCCGCAAGGACAAATTCTCCAGTGGAAATATGCGTATCGTGTGATCTATGCAACAGTGGGATTTAATACCACGCACATTTGAATATTTAAAATATGAGGTCAATGAAAGCCAAATGCATAGCAGAGATTCCTGTATATGTTTTATGTAGAAGCTGAATTTTACTAAGTTTTGAATTGTCGAATACTAGCGAAGTCAAACTGCAGAAACTGCCACCCACCCATCCACCCCAAAAAAATGAAATGAAATAAATAAATAAATAAATAAATAAATAAATAAATAAATAAATAATAATAATAATAATAATAATAATAATAATAATAATAATAATAATGATGATGATGATGATGATGATGATGATGATGATGATGATGATCATCATCATCATCATCATCATCATCATCATCATCATCATCATCACACTCGGTCTAAATTTGCCGTAGGTTTAGAAAGTTTCAATTTGTTGATACTTTAAGGATATTAGTGAAATATGACAATATCATGATTGTTTGTGAAGTGGAACAAGTTTTGAGAGACACTGAAGTATTGAAAAGATAAATTATAAATATTCAAGGAATTTTTGAAATGTACCTCTAAATTAATACAGGACTTTCTTTTCTTTACTCTTAGTGATTTGACGGGTTGATGCGCTACGTTTTCACTTAGCTTCGCTCCTGCAGATAATGAAACTCAGCAATGTTTTGTCTTGCTCTTTCAAGACTACAGGATAATGGTACTGTTGTTCCATTTTTTTTAATTCATTCAACCTTTCATTTAAATTAGTAAAATTAGTTATTGTTTATTCGCGCCAATTGCTGTTGATGATTCTCTACTATAATATTAGTACAGCACATTTAATTTTTCTGCTGCGACATATACCGTCTGCTGTATATCTCAGATACCTCGAGTCTCATGCTGTGAACTTCTTTTTACATCTGCAATTTTTGTGCCAGCTACCCGCTGAAGACTCTTTACTTCACTTGGGCTAATGCAGCCTATGCCAAAATTCTACAGAAGAACGTGCGCAATATGGACAATAGTACTTCCATCTGTATACAGGTTAAACAGTGACAGGTTAGTTTATGGAGAGTAAAGAGTTGGGACTGTGGAATAGGGTGATGACTACTAAGAAGTGGGTTGGACAGAAAGACACAAATACAACGAAGGGTAGGTTGGCTTCAAGATGTCTTACACTTTCCGGGACCAACTTATCCACAGCGATCAATAATTTCAAAGGTCATCTGCTTCATACATTTTGAATATTGTCCTCTCTCAAAATGTTTTCAATGAAAATTTGAGGGAATTCATGGCTTCTCAACGTGATAGTATTCCTCAGTTTTCCTCGCACGCCCTGAGCATGTGGCGCCCAGGCTGTGCCGAGGAAAATTGTTGTCTCAGTCCAATAATCTGACTCTTTACATCTTAATTGCTTTTAACACTAGGCCGAAGGCCAGATAGCCTGAGTACAGTTGATTTGTATTGATTTGAGTATATGCTCAATACATGCTATGGTATGAATGCATGAAATGTATATCATTACAGGTCATAAGCAGTAAGCACTTGAGATATCAGTTTCCATAGTACGTTATGATGTCGAGAAGACACGCTTCCATAGTTCGAAAAAAAAGTCCCCTCCCCCCCCCCCCAACAAAAACAAAATAAAACAAAAAACAAAACAAAAAAACAACGACTACAAAAACAAAAAACAAAAATTACCAAAAAAAAAAACAAACAAACAAACAAACAAACAAACAAAAAAACCCCCCAGCCGATGATAAGAAAAAATCATGTTAAAGATCCAAGGTGGGATTGCAACATGTCTAAGAGACTTAATCTCCTTTTAACACTGCAGCAGTCACAAGACTTGGAGATACATGGAGTAATTGTATCTTTAAAAGTAACATACAGCCGTAAGCAAAAGTCATTTCTATTTAGTTTTCGTTTTTAATCTTAAAAATGTCTATCACTTGCTTCTCATGGCTCGATGCTCTTTGATACTTCCATGGAAGCTGTAAGGAGATTTCACAATCCATTAATCTTGATTCCCTGAGGAAGCTGCTTCCATATACTGCTCTTGGTACTTGGGCTACCTAGGCACCTAACTGGGTGAGTTGCAAGGGTCCAGACTTCCAGGTCTTATGCTCAATCTGTGGCCTTACCTAAGGTAATATTTAAGCACAGAATTGCTTCTTAGGGTTTCTTTGAACACTATGGCCTGGCTCCATGCTCCACTAGTTAACACATATGTTGATCTGACGGTAATGTCTCAAAATTATTAGCATCAGAATGGAATTGTGATAATCAAGTCCGTTCAATGTCATCAATATTTTCACAAGAGGCTCAAAGAGGAAGCAGTTCGCAATGGACCGCCATGGGCTTTGTCATTGACGTTAAGTAACCACAGCACAGATAATATTCAAAATCACGATGGTACACCAGCTGTTGCAATGTTCGGGTCAGAAAAGTCAGCATAAAGTGCTTTGTACAAGTGATCAGAAAAATAGGATTTGAACCATTTAGCCCAAGGAGAATATGGACTTCAACACTCAAAGCGTTATGATTGCCGACAGACCCATCGACCAAGGCCAGTCCATGACCGACGCGAAGGTACTTTTGTTTGATATGATTGTGTTAACCACTTCTAGGAAATAATTTGAATAGATTACGCTGAAACTACCTCTTTCAGTTTCCACATAACAACCACATAAAGGTGTGGCTTGTGTTTCTGGTGATGGGAAGCTGATGCCAATGTCAGTATTGGGCGGGTCTGCGTTTCCGCATTTTGATGTTTCTCCGATGGCAATGACGTTAAATAGAATATTATAACATAAATATATTGACGATGGCTGTGCGATTGCAATCAAACTAGCTCTTCGTCTTTGTGCAGTTGGTGCGGAAGAAGAGCATTGAAAATTTATCGTAAACATATCGTTTTTTTGATAGAGGCCCGAATTCGAAGAAAATGTACAATTGTACAGGTATCCATAATGATTCTGCAACCCTGAATTGAATTAAAAACACATGTCATCCTGTACATGTACATGCAACAGCACAATCCACGTTTTCAGTTCTGTTTTCACCAGCAGGTGTCCCGTGTGGTGTTATTTAGTGCAAGTGGAGTCACGCGTAGCGAAGTGGGAAATGCTTAACAGGAAATCAAGCCCAGTATCTCTTCCAATCAAAATCTTCTTTATAATGATATAAACGCTAAGCCGTACATTGAATATGATTGGGTACCTACAGAGCTACCCGATACCATAATATACTTTATATATATTTTTCCCCAGCACCAAGAAACATAATACTGTGGGTCCGACAGTTTTATTCTACAGCAGGGTCATGCACCAGGCGACATCTTGTTAGGCAAACAGCACAAGAACACCTCACGTGAGACCTGTACGCATCCCAGGTGTGTTGCTGGGCATTACGTAAACCCTAGTTCATGATTATGATTAAAATGATGCGCAAACTGAACGTGAGGATTGTGCTTGGACTGTTTTCACAATGAAAATAAATTTAAACATATTTTATGATCATTTTAGTTAAGCATTAAATACATATCTGGGCAGTGTTACCTGCGCATTGTCCACAATACACTTTGTATTACGTAGAGTGGTACCGTTGTTGCACGTTTACGCCACAGATGTAATGACTTTGTAAAATGCCGAGGTGGCGCTTTTAGATCCTTGAAATAGTGTGCTGTTCCTGTAATTGCAGCTTAATACCAATTTTCCTGACGAAGTTGCATGCAGCAAGTAATTAATCTACAATGACTTTTTAAATAGATATCCGAAAAGAAACTTCCATATGCTTTTTCACTCGCGGCCATTGTTGATCGGTACTGTTCTTACAATCTATGTTTGTTCACGGTAACTTCGGGCACCTCGCTACTTGAAAGAAAGGTCGGTTACAAATAATATACATCCCTTATCGTTACGTATCAATTAAGCGCACGTCGACTTGTGTCGAAATTGGCAATGAATGAGTTAATGAAACTCTACCTACTCCATACGTACATCGGAGCACAATGTCACATAATGACAGTGGAAATTGGAACAGACCTTTATATCAATTTCCTCAGTGTAACAGAAAAAGTAATTATGTCGCACATGCAATGTTCTCCAGAATTTTCAGGGATCTATGGTTCCATTCTCCTTGACAGATGCATTATGCATTATCTTTTATGTGCTGACATTGAGCCCTGTTGTATAGGCTACTGTTTAACTCTTTCAGTGCCACAGTCTGAACTGAGTCAACAGCTTTCCTCGGCGCGATGCGCCACCAGCTCGCATGGGAACCTGTTGACTTGGACTCTAATATTCTATGTAATTGTAGGCATGTTGCTACGTGAATTAAAAGTTTTTTGGTTTTTTTTTTCACAAGGAACATGAATGCATCATCCTTAAATAATTCAGAAGCAGGTCGTCGCAGTTGAAGGAGTCAATAGAGCAATCAGTAGTCCCTTGTGTGTTCAGACACTGACCAGCGTATCTCCACCCTTGCGTAATTTTAAATGCGCTGACAGATGACAAAACGCACCCTTCCCATTTTTAAGTCAAGTGTAAGCTTCTTTTTTTTTAAGTATACCAGAACAAGCAAATTTATATCCCCAAATGCTCACGCTCTACGACATAACCACGCATGTGAAAACGCATCTACTTTACCGTTGCAAAGTAATGTCCAATCCACATACAAATAGACGAACATTTTTTTTTTTTTTTACGAGCAACTATTTCAAGGTTGTTGGTGATTTAGATTATGAGCGCCGTGTGCCTACTGGTGCGCCTCTGGTTTTCCCATAATGAGTAGCGTGGTAAGGATCTTTCATTTCAACACAGGATAAAATATCTTCGTATATGCGAACGGACGTTCCCTCCTCCTGTCCTGCAACTGCTACTTTCAGACTTGCAAACATTCTATTAATTATCCAAACAGGTTCAGCCGTGTCACATCCTCCATGAAGTCCTGAACCATAAAACATAATACAACCCAGTCTCTCAACGTCTCATATTCATTCTAGTCACTGTTTATGCCCAGGCTGGTAATTTAATTAATTGCTATTATCGCGTCCACGGCGCAGATTCAGAAACTTCAACACATTTACAACCAAATCAATTTATAGACGGGTCATCAGTGGGAAACCATGATGTATGCTTCGCGGCCTAAAATTCGCGGCAGTAATCTATAATGCAATTTCTCGTCGTGCCTTTTTTCAAAGTGACTTTATAAAAAATATGTATATTTTCACCACAAAAGAATAAAAATGTACCAAAAACATGCTCCATTAGAAACACATGTCTTGCTCAGTGTTTTTAGAAAAAAAAAGTGTTTCTGAATATATTCTCTGAGCATTAAGGGAGTCTGTGGGAGAAAACATGGCTGATGTACGCACATCTAAAAATTTTAATTGTCACGTAGAGCTTCCAACTGCCTCCAGGGAAACCGTTTTAATGCCGCGCCCGGACACGACAAACCTGCTGCTCAGAGGCTAATCATTAACAGCCTGAGCCCAAGTACCCTCATGGCAATTTTGCTGCCCTCTGAAGTTGTATACGAAGGGATTTGAGTCAAAAATCGGAGGAGGAATGTGAATTTAGTTGAGGCCAATCTTACATGCGTATATTGCTTGTCTTACAGCGCCGCTGTAATGAGGTTACACATTGTACATGTTTGAACAAAGCTTTGAATAACAAGAGATGTTAATGTCCACCCGGTACTCTTTTATGAGCTTTGGACGCTTCATTTATTACAGAGTGTCCAATTTCGTACCTTTACATTAATTGGATCATAAGACACGCCGTTGAGTTTAATGATATCCATATGACATCCATAAGCGTACGAGTTTGATGTAGGACGGTAAGTCTCTCTAATATCACTGTGGCACAACAGCTATAAACTTATTCAAACATAATATACGGTCGTTAATGTTTGCCAGCATCTTCAATCTGTGGCGTAATTATGTTTCTCTCGAAGCGACGCCGCTGCCAATGGTACAGCAATTTACAACAAATTTCAGGTCCTGGTGTACTCTTTACCACTCAGCGTGGGGACAAAACTGCCAAGATGTCAAATGTCTGCTTCAATATTTTTCACTCGAATTTCTCTTAAACAGACAATATTATGTACGATGATACGAGACATGGATATCAATTTCCCGCCAAAATCTCCGACTCTGTGGTTAGAAATTTTAACGAGAATAATCATTCGCCCTGATATGGGCCTATTTATGCCTACAACAACAGTGTTTCTAGCATTTGCAGTAATTATGAATAGTGATTCCTTCTTTTATCGTGCTTAATATGTGTTAACAGAATATGACAGTGACTTCATAAACAGTAAAATATTTCTAAGTCGTTAGTTCTTGCAATAACAGTGTATTTTGTCCTGTTCGATAAAGGGATCTGCCTCTGACAATACCCGGGTACTTGTTGAGTAACACGGGCCAAAGTAGCACCGCGCTTAACATGAATGTCCCGCATTGTAGATGGGGCACATCAGGGCAGCATGCGCAAAACTGAAATCTTTGCGTTTAAGGTAGAATCATTCCACGTATGATTCAATGGTGATAGATATCAGGGCACTATGCTTTATAAGAACAGCTTTTTTCCTTTGGTTGACCGGCTATATAGGCTCTACACGTCCAACCATCGCCGAAAATGGCTGCTGTATCTGTATTATTTTATAATGAGAGACTAGCAGAGACTAGTAATTCAATCATATGATCACATCACACTTGAAAGATGTATACATTTCATTTTACGTTGGTTTTACTGACCGGTAAGTGTCAGTGCCACACCGAAATTGGCTTGTCACTACGTTTATTTAGAGTCAAAGTATTTGTACCCCCCCCCCCAAAAAAAAGTCTGACCATTAGAAATATGTTTTACCTTTCTTATAAGAATTATATGCTGCACGATGTCCAGTGTCGCCTAATTATTTTTATAGCTAGTTTATTTTCCTTTTATTTTTAGGTCAACAGTTACAATAAACTCCCATGTCAGCAGCACAACCCATTGTTGCTTTAAAACTTTCCACATTATCACGCCGCAGCAAACAATGTGCCCGCTTATGACGACAAAAGACATACCCATGTTTTTTGTTTGTTTGTTTGTTTGTTTGTTTTTTTTTAAGAATCCAGGTTCACATTCCTTATAAAGAGACCTTTTATTCTAGTACCAGCATGCCTAATCTTAACTCATTTTCGTTCAGAGTACGACTGAGTCAATAGCTTACTTTGGAGCGGGTTGCTAGCAATCCCAATTCCCGCGGGGAAAGGTATTGACCTAGGACGTGCCATCATGGATTGTCTTCGATAAAAATCACCGGCGAAAATGTTTTCTAGTAAGAAAAAAAAATAAAAAACAAAAACGTTAAGACAAACGACAATCTATATTGGGGCGGAAAGTGTTGGGTCAATGGTTCTAGAATTGGTATAGACCAAAAGCTTTCCTTGCAGCGCTCAATGCACATTACGCAAAAGGTTCTTGGAACAAAGCTGTCGACCCACTAGATAGACAAGCAATAAAAGCTTTCACAGACGTACTACACATGCAGCTTCCGCAGTATAAAACGCATTGTTTGTTACAAATCAAACTAGGTATTATGGCACCGCATGTTTGCCATGATCAATTCGAGAATAGAACAAAATGTTACAATTCACAATTTGACTTAGGGCAATGTAAAGGCCCCGGGTGATTGGTACACCTAGAGAGGAGTATATTCTAGACTGTAATAACGAATTGGAAATTTTCGAGCAGTTGTTAAGCAGTTGTGGCCAGACAGCAAAAATTAATTTTAATGCAGTGTCACAAGGTTAGGAAGTGGCGGCATTTCTGCTCATTGTTAGACCAGACCGACTTAACGGGCTTCCGCTCTTACTTTCCCACACGACCTTTGACGCAAGCACAACAGTAAGGGAAACGAGATAAGGAAATGGTCGTTTGAAGTAAGTGCTAGTTGTTGGCCAGCGTCCCACACTATAAAGTTTCTCCACAACAGGAAAATCTCTCTCTCTCTCTCTCTCTCTCTCTCTCTCTCTCTCTCTCTCTCTCTCTCTCTCTCTCCTCTCTCTCTCTCTCTCTCTCTCTCTCTCTCTCTCTTCTCTCTCTCTCTCTCTCTCTCTCTCTCTCTCTCTCTCTCTCTCTCTCTCTCTCTCTCTCTCTCTCTCTCTCTCTCTCTCTCTTTCCTTCCCCCCCCGGTTGTTCTACATTGAGGCCATCAATTTCACTGCCTCATTTCGTGTTTATCTTTAATCATATTAGACCCCATTAATTCAGAGATTCCACAATATTTTTTACGATTTTATGCACCTACGAAAGAGCGAAGTTAAAGTCTTATAAATATTTATTGAAACACCACTTGTAATGTGAAATCCAAGTGTACGTTGGGGTGTTTAATTTAACTTTACTGAAGCTTAGTCGCATTTCTAACTTGAAGCAAGCAGAATGTTTTATTTACAACCAGAATGTTTTTCTGAAAATACTTTTTTGTGTCATCCTCTTAAACCCAATTGCCTCAAAGGTCCAGATAACGAGTGCTTCGATGATTTCCATTTCAGAAGCATGACGCCAACAGTCGCTTTTGGAAGCTTCAATATATTAAAGGCCACAAAGAAGCTTTCCTGTCTTATTTTTTCGTTTTCGGCCGCGTGCGAAAACAAAAACTAGGGGGCCCATCTGTTGGCCGCGCCATGTTTTTATGTAAATTAGCTTACCTTCATCCATAAAACGTACACAGTAGGCAACAATTTGTGTCCCACGCCATCCAATGCCCGTGTTACATTGGCCGAATGACACAAGGCGTGACCTGTGTAACACACTGATGCCCTCTGGTAAACAGGCTTTGTAGAGACATGTATATGCAACTGCTATTATTTTTAGAGATGAATAGGGTCCTTTAGCAGTAGCCTGTGTAGCCTGGCTCCCTGCCTACCCGACCACTCATTATGCGGCGCTTCGATCGCTCCCAGAGAAAGGCACTCGCAGAGCGGCGAGGCAGGGGACCAGCCGACCTTCTGCTGTGAAACTACTAAACCAAATGGGTATCACAAGAAATGTTGCTAGGTTGCACCATTATATGTAGAACCTTTGGCCCATGATTAGATACTTAATTACTGTCGGATAATAAACAAAACATTCATAATGCTAATGGTCCTATTACATTCTAGCTTAACCTTTACTACGAAAATTTCCTTTTCAATGAATACTTGTTTCTTTCGCTTTAGCTTGTTGATAGGCATTTGACTTCATCTGAGACCAAAAGGCACACCTTTCACACAACTGTGTAGCTTTCCTTGCATTGCATGACGCGACCATCTTATATTGCGAGAAGAGCAGTTTTCTTAAAGGTCATTACTTTTAGTTTTCTTTCCCTAATATGATAGAGAATTTTCATTCCGGTACAGCGCCAAAACTGATGGTAGCCCTGCTGTTATATTCTCTAATTCATCATAACAATGCCTATTTGCGCAGTAGGACTCATGCCAAGTAACGACTTCAACGCAACTTCTGTGACGTTATATCGCCCACGTGATCATTAGGCCCTGTTGCATATCAATGTCAGTTCCATTTGTCAGGAATGAAGGGGGCATAGTTTAAATGCTGGCACTTCATCACCTTCAAACAGTTTCTCGAGGACAAAGCGAGAGCAAATACACTCACCAAAGGAAACAAATTGATTGTCAATATTCAACATTGGGAAATGCTTGCCTTAAGGTGTCTAGGGGATAACCTAATATGCATATTTGACATACCTACGCCATTCACATTACGTGTACCTTCAAGTGTACACCAGACAGAGTCGTCCTCTCCGCAGCTTATTGGCATCAGATTTAGCCAGATTTGAAGTAATTGATCAAAATGATTAAACGTTTGGTGTTCTTGGTGTATCTGTTGCTTACTTTGAAGAAAAGCTCTCTGTTAGAATTTCGACTTACTGAAGCTGAGTCAACAACGTCCCTCGTAATGGTACTGTGGCGGGGAAGGCTGTTGACTGATCACATACATGTAGTGTTCTTAACTCTTGCAGTGTCAACTCCCCAATTAAGTCGAACTACGAACCCCTCTGATTTAAACATATTTTATTCTTTTGAAAGTGACCAGGGAACAGGGAAACCCGATATTAAACCCTCTCGCAGAGAAAAGGACAACGGATAAACAAGACGTACGAGTCAACACAGGAACATACAAAGAGAGACAGTTACAAGACAGGGACAGACAGTGGGCAGGAGTTAGTGCTGTGTAAAACTGCAGTTCTAATGTAAAGGCTACCAGCATTAATAGGGGAGATCTTACAGTCTCTCAGTTTGCTCGATATATTCGTGAACTGCTGCAAAAATAGTGTAGTGTTACCATAGAGAATAGTTGCTGTAGTAAACAGTGCTATTGGTATTATAACTTAACTGCTGAGGTCAACCCTAAAATTTTGGTATAAAGGACATGTAAAAAAAGTAATGCAAGATGTCTTCGATACCTATACCACAAGAGCAGAGGGGCAAGTCAACGACACCAATTTTAAACAGATGCGAATTGAGACGACTGCAGCCCAGGCACAATCTTGTATCAGTAGAACGCTTGCCAAAATACAAAAATTCTAAATATTGGATGGGTTGTTTGGGAATAGGTTTTAATTTTGACTTGAGCTGGCTAAGTGAACTGGCATTACGTATGTCACAGGGTAACTGGTTCCACAGTCGAACAGTGGATGGGAAAAATGATTTATCATATAAGGATTGTCTAGGCGAAAAGGATAAATGTTTTGTCGATTACGGGTGTCATGATTCGCAGCTAAGGCAGTAGCATCAGGAAGAAGATCACGCAAATACGAAGGAGTCATGTTATTAACAATTTTGTACATGATAGAAAGTTAAGCTTTTTCCCTTCGTTCGGCAAGTGTTTCCCACCCCTCTGAGTTATAAATAAAGGTGCTAGATCCATGTTCCTGTAAACCGCCTATTCATTTAAGGTCCAGCATGTCTGTACTTGCATGGAACATAATGGACCAGATCACAGCTTTTCTCGGCGCGCTCAAGACGCATTTTGCCTGAATCGCGCCCAGGAAAACTGTTGATGCAGTCCAAAATGTGGTACAAAAAGACTTTAATGGCAAAAGGAAACAGGCACCATTTACATCAGTAAACGCTTCCTGGTCATATTGAAAGATGGCATACAAATACTTCGGGGTCAGGCTCCTCAAAGCTAATCCAACAAGAATTGATTACTCATCCTAGCTGTTCCGATGCCACTAACAACACACACACACACACACACACACACACACACACACAGACAGACGCGCGCACACATATATATATATATATATTATATATATAGACACACACACACATATATATATATATATATATATATATATATTATAAGTTCAAGATGAAGATAAAGTATATGGGGTATTCTTCTCAAACAGGTCCCCACGAGTCCGAAAGCTTCCAGGCTCTAAAACGTGCGAATAATGAACATGATACACACACTTTCGAGATAAGGCTTGCCATATATCAGGTCTAGCTTTTCCTAATGAAGGATAAAGCAGTAATTCATTAAGATGTAGGTAATTTGAAGTTTCTGCATCCTTCCTTTTTATAAAAATGCAAACAAACAAACAAACGAACGAACGAACGAACAAACAAACAAACAAACAAACAAATAAAAAAAATTAATAACTAAATAAATAATAAACAAATAACCAAATATATGAATGCTACGATTACCCTCCACTGTCTTTACGCTGTATTCTTAATAATAGGTGCACGACCTTCTTTGCTAATGATGCTTATAAATATATATATATATATATATATATATATATATATATATATATATATATATATATATATATATATATATATGTGTGTGTGTTTGTGTGTGTCTTATGTTCATGTTACTGTTGTAACAATGTCAAACTGAAAACCAATAAATCTTGAAAAAAGTACTTGAAAACTGCGCCATCTATGTCTAGAAAATAGCAGTCATCCCAGCCGAAAATGAAAGGGGATTAAAAAGTGAAACATATTTATCTGTCGACCATATAATTTTCTCTTAATTTATGGAAAGGCTGGTTCTGTCAGCGACTACTTTCGTTGGTCACTTGATACCATACCGGGATATAATCGTCCTTATGTATGATGTAATGAACAGTCGGTAAATATACAATAACAAGTTAGATAAAGCATAGTGACAAGGGCAACTAATCATATGGTGAAACAAGGAGAGCTATTCATTAAGAGACTTCTTAAAATTCTGCAAGCGAGTCTCATATTAATCTCCTGGTTGTTCATTGGGAGATGAATGCCACGCGATGCTGCATAAATTTCAATTAAACCAAAAGCAAATACGTCTGACAAATGTGTATCTTGTCACAATGAGGAATAAACCTTGACTTGTCAATTAATCACTGCCCACAAAAAGGGGAAATATACGCCCAAACAGCTCGAATATGAAATTTCGTCTCTTTCAATCTTCATTTAACTTTGTCGCTTTGTCAAGCCGGCAAGGTAGCATATCCCTGGTAAACTGCTTTTCCAGGCGTGGGAAAGACGCCATGGAGGGAGCCAGTGCCAAAGAAAGCTGTTGATTCTAACTAACCTCAACGATGATAGGTTAAAGCAATCTCATGATCGTTTGTTTAAAAAAATGTATCTTGTCAGTTTGAGAGATTAAAGCTGACATGCCATAAAAAATAAATCATTCCTACAGAGACCTGAACGATAAATTAACTTTACATGCAAAGACACTTCGAAATCTCCTGGGAATAGAAATGTCAGTTTCCTGTGAAAGATGCCCCCATGAATCGTACTGCTGTGACCAGTGACACAGATTTTGTGACGACCTGCATACGTCTGAGAATTCAAGACGTGGTCAGACGATGGGCCAACGCAATAAGCGAGAAACCCTGGACACGATCAAGGGTCCTTCGAAACACATTCTATTACAACAAGCTCTAAAGAGCTCGTCAGGTCTACCTTCACCGGGACTTGTCCCAGGAGGGCGTTTTAACTATATCTGTGTGTGCACTGACTTGAGTTATAACGGAAACCAACTCTTGAAGTAATGGTTTATGAGTTCAAATGCACAGAGGCACACCGGTGGATAAGGGTCGGTTTTTTTTATTAGTGTTGAATACTGAATAATATGAAGTAGCCAGCCCTGCGGGACGAGAAAGAAGTTTGCACATTTACCGGTTAATATGACATTTTGATATTTGCTTTCTTTGCAGATACGATTGCCGATCTACGGCATCACCTCATGAGGCTCACCCCAATTTGTGAACAGTTAAAATGTTGCCAATCCTGACCACTAGCACTAGAAACGCAATGGTTGGCAACAAAAGGACGATGAAAACCACACTAAATGGCTGTTTCAATATATATATATATATATATATATATATATATATATATATATATATATATATATATATATATATATATATATATATATATATATATATATATATAAATGCCAGGCTCAGAATTATTTCTGTGGCGCTACCACACTGAGAAAGACACAAACAAGTGATCCAGAAGATGTCACTGGCAACCTATTGCATTCGTAGGTGAAATCAGTGCCTGGAACCTGCGGTGGGTTATGTTCGACATCTCGCGAGGGCTGCTCCGACTAACGAGGTATGCTACCGAATGAACCATTTGAAGCGATAACAGTTCAAAATATTCCGAGTGTGGCGCCCAATACTAATAGCACAGGCCTGCCTATACATCAAAACTTTATACAACGTGTACGAAACTCTTTAATGCGATTTACACATTAAAACAACAAAAATAAATCAGAAGCAAAAAATGTATAATCCACCAAACAAAGACAGAGTAAAAGCTAGTTCACGTTAATGGTGTTGACAAACATATTGATATCTAAACAGATTTTTCGCGGGCGATGCAAACCAGTGCAGGGTAAAAATGCGCACCTTTCACAACGTCCTGAAAGGATTCCTTTCACCATAAAATAATTGGCAAACATGTGATACCTTTGTAAGTCTACAGGGAATCAGAGACAAAAAACAGCGTATATCCTATTTTCACATGCACAAAATCCGCTGCCTTGACTTGTATGTCAATTCGTATTCGATGCAATCACGGTTGGGGTTCCCCTTGGTCCAGAGCACAGCGTTGGTATACAAAACACGTCACGTGTACGATCGTGTTTGCACACAGCACAATGAAGCTTACCAGTCAGCACCGACACAGGGTCCACATGTTTGGATACAGAACAATGAAGCTACCCTATCAGCATAGACCCAAGGACCTCGTGTTTGTACACAGAACAGTTAAGCTAACCGGTCAGCACAGACACAAGGACCTCGGTTTGGACACAGAACAGTGAAGCTCACTTGTCAGCACAGACGTAGGGACCTCGTGTTTGGACACAGAACAGTGAAGCTCACTTGTCAGCACAGACATAAGGACCTCGTGTTTGGACACAGAACAGTGAAGCTCACTTGTCAGCACAGACGTAAGGACCTCGTGTTTGGACACAGAGCAGTGAAGCTCACTTGTCAGCACAGACGCAAGGACCTCGTGTTTGGACACAGAACAATATAGCGAACCGGTCAGCATAGACAGAAGGACCTCGGTTTGGACACAGAACAGTGAAGCTCACCTATCAGCATTGACGCAAGGACCTCGTGTTTGGAGACAGAACAGCAAAGCTTATCTGTCAGCATAGACACAAGGACCACCCTTTCATTGCTCTTTAAAAGCGACCAGTGACTGCAACCTTCAGCTAGAGCATTTGGTTGCTGACGCTTTTGTTTATGTCTTCATGTTTATACCTAAATTACTGCCTGGCACGTAGACTAGAGAAAGGCAGATATAAGAGCTCCTTGCGGGTTCATAATTCTTTGGCATCGATTTCAGTTTTTAATGTTTTGATATCTGTATAGGAAATCAGTTAATCCTTTCAAATCAGTTTGTTGACCAATCGCCATTCATTTCCCCTTTTTCCACAAAACAACCTGCCAAAAATATTTCGTATCAAATTTAACTATGAAAGAGAACAACCGAGATTGTACATATATTCGATTTATCAAATTATGAGCATTTTAACATATATTCGATTGTCCTCAGCGACATCCCTAAATAGTATAGCAGTAACGATAGCGCCAAATCATTTAGTAACATCTCTGATTCCATTAGAGAGATTGCTTTCTGTTTGAGAGCTCATATTTTCTTATACGATACCAATCAACACAATTGATACAAATAAAGTAACGCCGTTAATGCTATGGTGTCAGTATTGTGTCGGCAATTATTGAGATCATCCTCTCCAGGAAAACCAAAATAATAAAAAAGCACACACGATGTGTTGGTTTTCTCAACATTCCGTCTTGGATGGAAACTCTTAATGTTGTACAACGTACAGTGTCATGTGTTTTGGGATCGAACCCTCGATACCAATTTTCTGTTGAAACATAAACGTATAAATATTACTATTCAAGAGAGACACTTCATAGTAAAAACAAGTTTTTTTTATGAAAAAGATATAAATATACAGCATTATTTTGCGCTGTATTTACTTTTTTTTTAAGATAACCAAAGGCAGTGACCCTTCCAGTATTATCATGCTGCCCTTTATGGGTACGACAAAAAAACATCATATCCGGAAACACACATAAAAACACCAGAAAGTGAATCAAGGCTTCAGTGATTCTGTCTATCCTATTTTAAACCTGGATGTGTACAAAACAATACTTAACGAAAACAAATCCGCTCAGTTAGTGTTAGAAGCAGATATTTGTGTGCACAGGTGAGCCAGTGCAAAAGCAGATGATATGCCTTTTTGGATCCAATGTAAATGTAAACTGATTTGCAGTTGTCAGAAAACATTTACGTAAGTTATTTAACCACTGTAAGCTCGGCATATTGTTATGATACACAGCTTCAGGAAATTTGCCAATAATCTAGTAAAAAAACGATATATTGCTGATAGTTTTTTCACTGTCGGAGCATTTCTCGGTAATTTGCGCCAAGAAAAGTTCCCTTTCGTTCATTGGAAAAGAAAACTCTACATATTTCTATATGCCTATCGACAAGGAAGGGATATGCATTTATTAGAAAATCACTTTTCGCAATTTACTTGTTGCATTGAAAAGTGAATTGGATAACATGGTCCATCATTTACAAACGATGTTGGGAGCATGTGTTTGTTTGTTTGTTTTGTTTTGTTTTGTTTTGTTGTTGTTTGCTTGTTTGTTTGTTTGTTTTTTTTGTTTTTGTTTTTTTTTTTTGTTTTTTTTTTGTTTTTTTTTTTTTTATTGTTTTTTTTTTTTTTTGGTTTGTTTTTTTTTTTTTTTGTTTTTGTTTTTGTTTTTAAATCAGTGGTGGCCCAATACGTCTTCCTTATCTGAAACGTTAAGGTACGAACCACAGTTCGCCGCAAACGTAATAACGTACCATGCAGGATACTTACGGTTTAATTCGGTGTATCATTCTATGGTGCAGTGTATTGTGAGCTTATGAAAATGCGTTTAGTCCGGCTTGACCCTATTATTGTATTTGTGTCTTTTTGTCCAGAACCACTTCCTAGTAGTCATTATCCTATTCCGCAGTCCGAACTCTTTACTCTCCATAAGCTAACCTGTCATTGTCTAACCTGTATATAAATATGGAAGTGCAATTGTCCATACTGCACACGTTCTTCTGTAGAATTTGGACATAGGCTGTATTAGCCCAAATAAGTTAAAGGGTCTTCAGCGGGTAACCAATCAGAACATCTTTCGGAGCCTAAACCCGTACATGTCTCTCTGAGTAGGGGCTCCTTGTCTAAGCTAAATATTCAGCAAAGACAAACCACATAATAAAGAATAAATATGAACGTGGCAGATGATTAATAGGCTAAAGACGTGAAGTTTTGCTTATAAATGCAAAGCTTCATTATAAAAAAGGAAACCTGTCAAACAAGACATAATTACTAAATTTGTATGGTACAGGTTCAGATAAGAACAATTTGACTTACTCCTGAACCAGTATGTACCCTTTCTAGCTGGATGGCTTATCCTAGTTAAACCACCTGTCAGTATATCACTGAAGTAGAAACAAACTGGGCCTTATATTCAGTCCCAGTAATTGTGAAATAAACAGTTGCAGCTAAACCACCTGTACAAACCAAGGGAAATCCTAACAAGTACTACAACAATGGACATCCTGCACCACAATGTAAAACAAACCCCATGATGACACCTACTCCTCACTTTAAAATTCTCCAAACAATTAAGCAATTATCTTAACCGCCATCACAGAGTCAATGCTTCAACGTAATGTGTAAGGTTTGTGACATTTGAGACAATACTGTCAAGTTTGATAATTCTTTAATATTGAGTAAATGTGCATTTAGACATGTCAGAAAAGAATGAAAGTCATTAGCTTTTATGTCAAAAACATGTTATAAAAACATAATTTTTCCTAACACGATTTTAAGTACAATAAGGCAAACTCTTAACTGTCGTTGGCCGCTGTTTGCTACCGATAGCCCCTGGGGGTTTAACCTGAAAGGTTTTCTCTAAATTTTTTTTTTTTTTTGCGTCAAAGTAACCAACATAATGTTACAAAGTGAAAAGTTATTTGATAAATTTCACAGTTGTTGTCACAGCGAAATTCCCATGGCGGTGCCAATATACGCCGCTTAAAATTAAACGACGTACGTTTAAACAGGGGGCGCAGGTGTATATCCGATGGTTTATGGGTATTGTACAGTAAATGATAAATTACAGATGTATGCATATGCAAATTTAGTTGAGTAAAATTGAACAAGTTCCTACTACACATATTAGCAATGCTGCATAACTGTTGAGATGCTATGAACTTTTCGTGTTCGTGAATGCCCCCAGCGATTACTGTACCATACACGGCGGTAATCTAAGAATCATCCTTTTACGACAATAAGAATATTGTGGGCCTAGCGAAAATAGCTTTGGCCTGAAGTTAAGTCAATGTTAACATGTCCTCAGGATCATCAGGAGCTCGGAGCAAAAGCTGTCACAAGTGCATATATTATGTATGTACTTGCTTGAATGACCACATTTGTGCACTGGAAGCCATT
This sequence comes from Hermodice carunculata, assembly GCA_964020975.1. Taxonomy (NCBI): domain Eukaryota; kingdom Metazoa; phylum Annelida; class Polychaeta; order Eunicida; family Amphinomidae; genus Hermodice; species Hermodice carunculata. Next base: position 87,857,411 of record OZ026625.1, read on the forward strand.
TTTATTCAAACGCTTCCATGGGCATAGATTGTGGGTTCATCTTGTCACTAAAATTGCACATTATTGCTAAGCACAGATTCCTAACGATCACAGTTACGCAACGTAAGAGGTTAATTGATAGGACAAAATTCAATGGTCAATTAACATCTCTAGTACAGTAAATTTAAAGGCAGGAATTAGCATACCCTTTAATCGGAATATGGCAAACTAAATTAACTAGAAAGGTCAGTAGTTATTACATCATATTATATGGTGGTGTCAAAATAATTGGTGCTCCCTTCATCACGGACGCATCAGGTGGTAACCCCTGTAGATAATAATAAAGGAAACCAATATCTTCGCGCAGCACATCTTGCTATAATTAAATAGCATTCCACAATACAAACCATAGGGTTAATAATCGCTTATAGAGTAGGAAATTATTACCGATGACACGCAGTCACTGATGAATTTACGTTTACATTTTCAAAACAACACAGAAGCAATTTCAATAGCAGCAATTTATACTTGATTCATTTAAACGCACTGGATGCGGCATTATAAATATGCCAGGCATGGTTTAAGTGTGTTATGTTACGTGCCAATGTGCATAAAATAACCAGGACATTGCTCCTAACACGTCTATTAGCTCATGGTTGGTCATGTTTTACCCGTCTAAGGCTCCAGTAAAAAAATCCAGAGTGCCTCCAAAGAAAGCTGTAGGGAAATCGCTTATATCATTCTTCATGAAGAAAAGAAGCAGACGACATTTAGACACTGGACAATCTCCGATAGTTTTCAATGGAAAAAGTCCCATGTTGATAAATTTTCGTCACGCTTCTGTGAATCAACTTTGAATCCACAGGTGATCAGCTACACCCGTCAGGATTTGAATGGCGAAATGCAGGGTGCAAAGCTCTTGAATAAGGGTATAGAGTCCTGAAAGGCTTCTTCTAATACTTTCATTCAAAACTTCGGGTGATTCGATAACACGCACATTATTCGAGGAAAAGAAAAAAGCAGATGACTTTTAACATTTCCCTACCGTGCTGACCAGTGTTCCTTTGGAGGTATTAAATTTCCATTGGAATGCAACAGGCTCTTTAGTATCTTGACTCTTATTCATTGTAATCTTAACTTATAAGGATTTATCATGTTTCTAGCTACTTGTCAAAGGCGTATAACGAAGCCCTTTTTCTGACAAATGTAGGGCTTGGCCTTGATTTTATCCAATGCAACGCATAAACCACATAATTTGCAAATGCAGTACCTGTTGCTCTATGTAAGTAGATAACGTGCTCAGTATGCAGGTTTTTTTAGGGGATGTGTTCAATCTACTGTGTGAGATCAAACAGAACTGGTCGTTCCAGGGAAGAGAAACCGTAAGGTATTGTCTGTAACTTTTTACGTAATACTAATAGTGGATGTAGAGTGCCAAAAGTTACGTTGAATCACCGATGACACGCACTCTGATTTGATGAAGACAGATAAAAACATAAATAACTTTTTTACCTTGTCCAAGGACGAACATTCTTGAATACACCCTCAAAACTTGAACTTTTCACTTCGTATTTCTTGTGGCGATGTACATTTTTTGCCATTGTTTTCACGTCGAGTCAGCAAAGGTGAATTGGCGCTGAGAGTCACAGGAGCGAAGATACCAGCTCGTGATCCCTGGCCACCAGCTAGTGTTCAATTCTGTAAATCCACGCGTTGAACTCTTGTATGTCCATGGTGTGCACAGGTGGCAATGAGAATTCATTAAATATATGGACACTCAACCACCCAAATTGCGGATATGCTGGTCGCTTGCGTGGGGATACAACCTGTGGTCGCGTGCGTCCTTCACTACGAGTCAGCGTAATTATCATAAGTGAGGTTACAGCTAAAGGAAGCCCTGTTTAATCTCTCTTGTTTCCATGACAACTGGTACAGCAGAAATTCATTCAGAGGCTTGTCGTTGCTGACGATCTCATAATTGTAAAGCTCTCGGGTGAATGTCCGTGGACTTGCTGTGACGAGGACGTTCATTCATTGTCCAAGCAATCGCGCCAGGAAACGCCATGGTCAGATTCAGGTAAACTCAACTGCAGACAGTGCTTGCACATTGGTGCATACTGCACATTACCGTCACGTCCAGTCGATTCCGTTGGTTTCTTCTGTATGCCTGCCTACGTAGAGTTTCCTATATTCGATTTGTCTATTTACTCCTTTATCCAATGCGCCTTAATCTTCATCGGTCGGGATGCCGGCCAACAGGGAACAAGCAGTACGCAGCACTCGAATCTTCCGGGACCCCTACATCTAATTGTGTTTTCCCCATGTTTTTATACAAAGATTATAGATCGACAATATTCTCCAAAAGAACCACGAGCATGCTGTTTTACAGCCCGCATTATCGAAGTCTGCAGAGCATTTCATGCGTTAGCGGGTGGCAACAGCAGTTCTTGCATTACCGCGCCAAGCTAGTCGACAAAAACCATGAGCCTCATACGTCTTCCCTACACCGCGTATTTTCAGACATCTCAGTAAAAGAGATTGATTGGCGCTTGGTATGTAATATATTTGTGTTGCTTTAGAAGTTAATGGAAGTGATTATTTTTTCCTTTATGTCAATAGCACACTGTCAGTACAATGTCCTTGTCTTTCTTTCTGGTTTTAATTCGATATCATTAAGATTTCTAAACCACACCTCGATACGTATCTAATTCATGGATTTACCAAGGAAGAAAACAATATTGGCGCAGATATTAGTAAACGAGTCGTCATATTTTGACCGCATGTCATTTTTATGTATGACATAAGAGCTTCGTTCAAATGTCCCTTGTTCATAGTCAGATATTTTTGTAACGAAGGGTTTTACACACTATATTGGCTCATGGTATTTAGGCATCAAGGAAAGGAAATACAAAGCGCTGTAATTCATTTCCAAGCTAAGGTAGTTTACGAGAGTAATATTTCAAGTGAATATGCAATTAAAAAAATTGCCATTCCTTTACTTTATTTTCCTTGCTTTTTCATATCTGTGGCTTCCCCTCATGCTCATTTAGTGCGCTCTATCATTTGGACTTCCATTTTATCGATTTTCTTAGGAACATCACCATAAATTGCTTATTCAATAGAAGTTCTGTTTCAAATGTATGGCTGTAAAAGCCAATACATTGGATCTGATTTGAGCTACTTCTTACTGCCATAGCAGTTTGATCATTTTTTTGCGCAGGAACTCCGACATCCTTCAGACTATACGAAACCATATGCAGTAACTGTAAGATCTGTATTCACCGATCCATTCATTGTCCATCCACCCGTTCGTCTATCTATCTATCTATCTATCTATCTATCTATCTATCTATCTATCTATCTATCTATCTATCTATCTATCTATCTGTCTGTCTGTCTGTCTGTCTGTCTGTCTGTCTGTCTGTCTGTCTGTCTGTCTGTCTGTCTGTGTATCTATCTATCTATCTATCTACCTAACTATCTATCTATCTATCTATCTATCTATCTATCTATCTATCTATCTATCTATCTATCTATCTATCTATCTATCTGTCCATCTGTCTGTCCGTCCGTTCGTCCGTCCGCCTGTCTGTCTGTCTGTCTATCTGTGTGTCTGTCTATACATCGGTCCATCCATCCATCCATCCAATCATCCACCCACCCACCCACCCATCCAATCCACCCATCCATCTATTCATCCATCCATCCATCCACATATCTATCTTTCTATCTATCTATCTATCTATCTATCTATCTAGAGAGAGAGAGAGAGAGTAAAAGAAAAAATCAGTTCGTAACAAAAGACAAAACTGTCAGTCCACATTACACGTAACTAAGGATTTTCATTGTGAATGGCAAACTTCTTTTCATTCTGAGACATTTCGATGATGTTTCATCTTCTTTCATCAAACTGAATGAACGCTGACAAACAGGCCGTTGAGAATGCGGTACATAAGGGTGATATGTACCTTGATATTATCTAAGAGCACCGTGTGTTTAGAAACCTTTGTGAGTGTGGGCTAAATTGCACTTGTGGTGAAGAAAATGACAAAACAGAACAAAGAGTGAAATGAATGACAGTGCACAGCTGCAAGAAGAAAACATACAGATGTAGCACCAGAAGTTATGTACTGCAATAATAAAAAGTAGATAATCTGTAAATGCTACACTGAGGACAATCTAACACACACATGAATAATTCTAACAATGATGACACATTTGTGGCTGATGCCAACATTGATCTTTAGTGGATGTAAGACTGTTTTTTTCTAAATCTTGAAATATTGTTTTATGTTAATCTGCCACATATATTTACTTCAAACTTCAATCCACCGCGATTTCAAAGAGTCCTTGTCAATACCAAGGTTTCGTTTCAAAAGCATACTCTTCTAAAACTGTGCCTTTCTATTATATATATATATATATATATATATATATATATATATATATATATATATATATATATATAAATATATATATATACATATATATATGTATATATATGTATATATATGTATGTATGTATATACATGTATGTATGTATGTATGTGTGTGTGCGTGCGTGCGTGCGTGCGTGCGTGTGTGTGTGTGTGTGTATGTGTGTGTTAACATATGCCCATAACCCTTTTGTATGGAGCATCACTCTTGAATTTTTATCTTACATTCACAACACTGGATGCATTAGGGTTTTTAAGGCGTTTCTTATTGTCACGCACAGGTAATTTATAAACTTAAATATAGCCGCAATAATATGGTAATTTTCTGTGCAAAAATTTCCATTGTTTTAGCCGATACATAATTTACATTACAGTTGTCCACCATAACATTCGCACCAGAGCCACAATCCAAACCCTTGCCCTTACCCCGTTGCAGGTTTGACCTAATTTTTGTAAAGCTTTCAACTATCCATGGGATACAAATCGACTGGACCGTGTAAATCTGCATTTAACTGATGACTTGTCAGATGTTTTGACTCTCCCGGGTACATGATGACGCTTGCTTGGTGGTATCAAATTTTCATGTATGTCGATGTTATTTCTTGCGTGACACAAAATTTGATGTTTATTTTTTTTATAAGAGAGACCGTCTCGCAAGATATTTATTTACGATTAAGTTAATTTAGACGGTAAACAGTACAGTGTACATTTCCCTCAAAATTCAAGCACTAGCGGGTGTAGAAATCGTCATTAAAAAAGAAATAATATAGCGGATGTATGAACGAATAGAGCGACGTATCAGAGAGAGAGAGAGAGAGAGAGAGAGAGAGAGAGAGAGAGAAAGAGAGAGGGAGGGAGGGAGGGAGAGAGGGAGAGAGATAAAGCATGATATACACACTATATGTATGTGTGTGTCTGTGTGTCTGTGTGTGTGTGTGACCTCGAGGTTTACCGTGCATAATATGTTGCCATGGACACAGTTTACCTGTTGTAACCCGCATGGTAGGTGGCAATCAATGAGACCAGTGTCAAACCGCCAATGAATTCTTCGTCAGTGCCAAACATCATTCTCGAGTCTAGTTGGCAAACAAATCACAAACGCAGACACAGGCTGAGATTTCAGGTAGCAGATAACACGAGACTCAGATCTGGTTTGCCATGACAGCCTGTTCACACGTTGAACATGTTTTTATGATATCTAATTTGAAAGAAGCCCTGGATTTAATCGGATTATGCCTTCCGTTTGACAGATAGTGTACTTACAAAGGAACACTGCACGATTGCCAGCATAATTTCTTACTTGCACTTCCCATGTAATTCACGTTCAACGTCTCAATTATCTTTCTGACAACACATTTTTCTTTTTCTCTTCACATATGTACAATATAGTAATGATTGCTGAAAAATCTTCACATAACAAATCAGACAGGTTAAGAGTACAACGTTACGATTGCGCAATGAGCGTGACGCATATTCTACTGAAATGATAGATTTACCAGACATGTGACCCGCTAGACGTAAATGGGACTCGCTCGTGATAAAACCTTCACCTATTTATTTATTGTTTTTATATTAGACCTTTAAGTGAACGAAAATAACCTTTTATAAATTAGCCTGGGCAACTGGGCGTGAGTTCTTACCAGATACCCTTTGGATAACCTTATCTTGTGTCGCAAAAATTCTTCTAACCGCTGTCGTTAATACGATATCGACAGCCAATCCTTACTCCAAACAGCATCTTGTGTCGTCAAAATTCTTCAACTGCTATTGTTGATACGATGTAAAAAAAAAACAATCCTTATTCCAAAAAGCATTCAACGTAACCGAAGCTTATTTTTCCGATAGTCGTTGTTTGACCTCCATTTTCAAATCCGTGTTTTGGGTCACAGTGCGCAAACGTACAATCAGCATGTAAATATTGAAGCGAGTGATAATCCCGTGGTCAAAAATGCAGTCGGATATTTTCCACGACAACGGATATCGTGTAGGGAAGCAATCCGGTGCCTAAAGTGTATATCTTTTTACCGATATGGAAGAAGTTATTTGCTGTGTCTTTGGCCCTCGGTATATGGATGCATAGGCTATGCCATAGCTGACGTTGCGTGACTAGGGGAATCGCCAGATTATCACTCTCAGTGGGGGTAACTGTAGATGCATGTGGCACTGTGAAGCGGTATCTCATCTCAATTACAGATTCGATATTTGTGTCAGATCATCTTCCTAACAAAGTATCATCCAATCGGAAGAAAACTTTTTAATCAGTCCACATCCCATTTTATTTCTTGATTACTCTATTTATACTGAGGACAAAAATTTCAAAGAACAAACAGACGGCGGCGTATGTTTTCGCTGTGAACTAGTTTTTTCTTTGGGGGGGGGGGTACTGCTCCATTAGCTTTCTTGCCAACACTTATTAAAAACATCTGAATGCAAAGTGTTGTCTGCGTCACCATATTAATTTTTCCTATGATAAAAACATTTTTTTTTTTTGAGAAATTTGGAAAACACCTACCAGCTAGGACAATATCTCCCAGAAACACAATACTTCCTTTGCGCTAATTGGTCCTACCTCACGCCAAAAACCTGTTGATTCAGTCGTCATCTAGCCCGAAAGGCGTCAGGGCAAGCGATTCTATAACAAATATATCCCGCATCGGGCTTAAATTAGTGTCGAACTCACCAAAAACTTCGAATTTGTTCCAACCTTTTGGACCTCTATTGTGACGCGCTGCTATGCCGGCTACATCTGATAATGTCCTAGGCTTAATGGGCATTCGATATTGTGAGCACGTCAATCCGTTCGGCCAATTTAAATTGTCAATCTGCGTGCAACGGTTTAAACGCTGGTTTCTCTCTCCTGCCCAAATATAGGTAATATCAGAGACGCCTAGCAAGTGTGCCTGCCCCCGCCCGCCCCCGCCCGCCCCCTAAAATACGACGTTTGCGTATTAATTTCCCGCCACAAAGCACGAGTTTGACGCCAGGTGATCACGGGGGTACGTTTGGGTCACATCACTGTCACTGACAGGGCTATATGCTATTTTTTTCACAAAACAGGCAGGTTTTTTTTTTTTTTTTTTTTTTTTTTTTTTTTGAGAAATTTTAGGTCACAAATGCCAAACTGGTATTCATCTAGCACCACCCGAGCCATTTCTAAGAAAAACTTCCATCTGCCTTCAACAAGTATTCTTTATTTCCAAAATATTAGGAATATCCCGCTTGTCCCCACAGGTACGGACCCGTATCTCGCCATATCTCGTCAAGCGAAACTAGACAATAGACCATGTCAGAAATGAGTTTCACCACCAGATGGCTCTGGGGTACTATCCACCCTAGCCTGACAGAGTGCCAACTAGCTAAGCATGGCAGAGTATGGGAGGTGGACAGTCTTTGAGTTGAAACAGGAACTAATCAAGAGAGGGGCACCAACTAAAGGCAAAAAGTGTGATTTAGTAGAAATGTAAGTACTTGCTGATCAGTTTCATATATTATCTTACAGGAATTTATCCCAAGATTACAAGTTTAGTCACTTTACTCCAATGGGTTGAACCAGCAGTTTACAACACTGGTCATATATTGCTGTGTGTGTGTATAAATACCTCTCTTGGCCACACACAATTCTGTGACAAGTCAAATTATGAGACTGTGATTAAAAGTATAATTAATGTTCCATAAAGAGAGACTTTCATAGCCATACATATATTATTTTGAATGTGGAATAACCTGGTCAAAGTGTACATAAGCCACCAGTAGCCTGACCTGAGCCAAGCCTCTGGGGCCCAGCCAGTAGCTTGTATATTGGGTCACTCCAGGGGATAAGCAAGGTGTTAATGCTGCTGTTGTCTAGTTCCTCTGGGGAGAGTGCTTTATTGGTGTGCTGTGTATACAAGACACTTTTTGGTAATGTGTTTGTCCAGAATAACAATGAGGTAAAAACACTGCATACTCAAAGGCAAAGATGAAAAACTGAACAAGAAAAGGAAAAGTAACTTTGGGATGGGACATGCGCATTGGCGGTATGTTCTGTGTGCTTTCAGTTATGGTTTTGAATCCTTGGTCGGGCCATTGAGGAAGGGGTGTTTCTTTTTTCAGACTGAGTATAGGTTCAGAATGAAAATTGTTATTTCTGTCATATGCGTCAAGTCTGAAAAAAAGTGCTAGACTAAATATGTGTCCTGTCAACTTAACTGTATGAGGTAATGAAGGGCAGCCAAGCTGTTCAAATGTAAGGAAAAAGGTAAACTTTCACACTGGAGGGGACATAAAGTTACTTTTCCTTTTCTTGTTTAGTTTTTCATCTTTGCCTTTGAGTATGCAGTGTTTTTACCTCATTGTTATTCTGGACAAACACATTACCAACAAGTGTCTTGTATACACAGCACACCAATAAAGCACTCTCCCCAGAGGAACTAGACAACAGCAGCATTAACACCTTGCTTATCCCCTGGAGTGACCCAATATACAAGCTACTGGCTGGACCCCAGAGGCTTGGCTCAGGTCAGGCTACTGGTGGCCTATGTGCACTTTGACCAGGTTATTCCACATTCAAAATAATGTATGTATGGCTATGAAAGTCTCTCTTTGTGGAACATTAATTATACTTTTAATCACAGTCTCATAATTTGACTTGTCACAGAATTGTGTGTGGCCAAGAGAGGTATTTATACACACACACAGCAATATATGACCAGTGATGTAAACTGCTGGTTCAACCCATTGGAGTAAAGTGACTAAACTTATAATCTTGGGATAAATTCCTGTAAGATAATATATGAAACTGATCAGCAAGTACTTACCTTTCTACTAAATCACACTTTTTGCCTCTAGTTGGTGCTCCTCTCTTGATTAGTTCCTGTTTCTACTCAAAGACTGTCCACCTCCCATACTCTGCCATGCCTAGCTAGTGGGCACTCTGTCAGGCTAGGGTGTATAGTACCCCAGAGCCATCTGGTGGTGAAAATTCTGACATGGTCTATTAGGTATGGAGTTGTGGCGGGAAAATAATATGCATATCTCGTATAGGCGTGACTTGCCACCGGCAAACACATACCCGGACACACACCACGTTAAGTACATGTCGGTCATGTGCAGTTGCTGACAGAGCAAGCTAAATGAAGAATAACATATAAACATATTTGTAGAATAAGCTAAAGGGTTATGGGGACCCACTCTGCGAAAGTCACATGGTGTGTGCTAACGAATCTTTGGTGTCGTTACGCATTCTATTTCCACATTATACTAGACACGATCTGGTTCCTGTTCGTGTAGTAAGTGAGACACCTGTATTAGTTCTGAGATAAGATACAAAGGCTTACCATTTATTTTGACTCTTGATGCCCTGTATATGTGTATGCATTTCTGTAAAAGTCGATTGTATCCTTAGTTTCAAGTTTTGAATTTTCTTGCGTAAGCCGAGGGACAGTTGGAACAAGTAACACGTGTCTGTCAAATATGTGATGCTTCACCGGCAACCTTTTGGCTTTGGTTCCCATATCCAATTAATTCTGCACTTCCCAACTCTAATACGAGACAAAGGTCAGATAGGATGAACGCCTCATTACAGAGAACGTCAAAATGAAAAAAAACAAAGAGAGGAGAGAGGTCCCATGTTACGAACGTATATATATATATATATATATATGCAGCTGTATTTATCCGCTTTCTTAGCCATTAGGGGCAAGCTAATGGTGGTATGTCGTTTCACGAGAGTATATGCTGAACGAACTAAGTGAGGTTATTACACCGAGTAGTTATGAAGCGCTGTTTCACATATCATGTGTCTTTTCCAAATATATTAGAGAAATTCATTGTCATATCATAATCCAAGCTAAAACGAAGGAAAACATTAACAGCATGACAACATTAACCTCGGTGTTTTATTCTTAAAAAAAAGCAGAAAGTCAAAGAAACGGTTTAACGATAGAACGAACCAACCAACCAACAAATAAATAATCAATCAATTAATCTGCTGCCAACCAACGAACCAACCATCCAACCAACCAGCAACCAGCCAACCAACCAACCAACCAACCAACCAAGAAGCTCGCAAACAAGCAAGCGAGCAGGCGAGCAGACAAACTAGTAATAAAACAAACAAACAGACAAATAAAGAAATAAAGAGGTCTGAACTAAGTACGTGGTAGCGCTCTTCTGTTCCCCGAGTTTCCTATAATATGAATTACACACAAATGATAATATATCTCAATACGGTAGCTGGACAAATTGTTCAGGATGTTTCATAAACACTAACAAAAACATAAAAAATTTGAAGCCATTTAAATGGGAATTATATATTTACAAAAACGTGTTCAGAGGTAAATACTAACCACGTACTGAACAATATCTTGTTTGAAATACATTTATTTATAATATTTCAACAAATACTTGACTGTATGTTGAACCTTTCCGTGAATCTATTTACTGGAAAAAATGATTCAAAATGCGTCATTTTCAAACGAGTAGGGTAAGTCATGGTGATACTGAGAGTGCTATAAACATGTATTTTTACAGTGTTGACTAGGGGCACAACTTCACGAAAGTCAGATTTAATGCGTGAATGAATCTTTCGTGTCGTGATGTATTAAATTTAGTGGTTTGTAGATTACATTGGAGACTTCCTAGGTCCACTTCGTGTAGAGCAGTAAATAACAGACACGAATTTTGTTTTCTAGTTAGGTATAACTGCATTCAACTCATTTTGACTCTTGATGTCCTGTACATGTGAAAGCCCATTTGGTAATGTCGATTGCATCTTTAGTTTCAGGTTTTAAACTTTGCTGCATAAGCCGACGGATACCCGGAACAAATGACATTCATGTGTGAAACATGTGGAACATCCCTCAACAACTTAGTGGCTTTGGTTTCTACATCCAATCATTTCTGCACTTCCCAAGTCTGATTCAAGGCAAAGGTCAGATAGGATGAACGCTTCATTACAGAAAATGTCAAAATGAAAGACCAGAGGGAAGAGAGAGGTCCCATGTTACCGATATCTTTATAACCTGCAATGCCTGGACAATATTCTCTTTTAATTAAAACGTGTTCGTTGTTTGCAGACGCTGACAAGAAAATATAAAAGAGTAGCCTGAATATAACTGTAATTATCTGCATTCTTGACTATCTGACGCACGCCAACAGTAGTGTGTCATCCATTTCCCTAGAAAGTGTATATTGAACGAATTAACTCTTTCAGTGCCTAATGCGACGAAATCGAACTACTTAAAACGGTCTGCTCTGAATTACAATGGGTCGCCAGATTCATGCCCTTTGAAAAAAGACCTTTCATTCGAATACCATCATGTCTGTAGTTACGAAGAATATAATAGTCGATGTCAACAGCTTTCATCCGTGCGCTTTGGAAGCATTGCGCACAAATCGCGCTATGTGCGCAAGGTAAGCTGTTGAATCAGTCAAAAATGTGGTGCTGATAAGGTTAAGTAACATTATACCTTTTGCATAATTATGAATGGCTACTTCATGCATCATGTATTTTTTCAAAGATTTTGGAGAAATTTAATGTAAAGTCATAATGCATTGATCCCAAATAAAGCAATCAAAATTACATACAGGTGACGCCATTTACTTCCACATATATCTTTACAAAATAATAATGATAATAATGACGATTACGACGGCGATGATGATGATGATGATGATGATGATGATGATGATGATGATGATGATGATGATGACGACAATAATAATTATCACATGAGAGATAAATAAAAGATAAGAGGTATACATTTACTACGTGATGAACGGTATATCCCCCAGTATTTTAATCTTTTAAAATACGCTTGTACCATAGCTTTTGTTTTCTAAGTCCATTTACTCGAGAGAAAAAAAAGTAAAATTTTCAGAAAAAGTAACAGAGAGCTAAAAACTCCGAGGCTACTGAAATTGTGGTTCATATTACAGAAAACATGAAGAGGAAACTAAAAATCATGTAATGAACGGCATGTTGTCATATCAGAAAATGTGTCAAGTTTGTAAAAGATACTAATTTCCTTACTTTTTTCCTTACTTCTATGCATCGACTTGTCTATTTTCGTAAAATTTGCAACAAGACAAAAAATAAGCGTAAAACTTCAGTTGGTGAAATATTACATTGGTTTAGTACAAAACCGAAATTCCATTTGTATAGTGGAAAGTACTCAGCCTCAGCTTTCAAACGAAATAAGTACGTTGTGCGTTCTTATTGCTTGCACACAAGCCTGGTTCCCCTGTACTCAGTCCCACGATCAAGACCTGCATCGTGGTTACCTAATAAGTAACTCCAGGATCTCGGTACCTGAACTCCTGTTTACCAGCGAAGTACTGCGATATTGGACATTGCTTTCCCGAGTTTGCCGCATGGGATTCGACAGATTAAAACCCATATGGTGTTCTATCGTCTTGTGGATTTGTCAATAATGCCGCCATATGTTTTTATAAAGCCAGTACATATACAGTACACTGCTGCCGGTCAGCAGCAGTGAATGTTTCGGTGATAGGGTTGCAAGTTCAGGGAGCTTGCAATAAATACGACATGCCAGTTTTAAGTGATCACGGCTGCTCTGATGTTTGCAAACCGACGCGGATGTACATGTAACAGCTTCCGCCGGCGCAAAGCTGCCACGGCCAAGCAATGGGCTGCGAGTATATGATCTTGATTAATGGACGGCAAGACAGATCTCTAAGGTAAAATAACGCGTGAAAATGCCTGAGCGAAATAAAACGGGACACCCACCCACCCAAAAAGCGGGGGGGGGGGACCTATTTAAAACTATCAATTGTTGATTCAATTGCATGTTACTCTTAGAAAACAGCAGATAAAAAGAACTCTTTTTCTTCGTTACGGCTTTGCGACAACAACACTCTGCATGGCAGCAGCACCTCCCTTCTGTGTCACATGACATGGTCAACCAATCAATGAAGAAGGTTAAACTTATCCTCTAGGCATCTCCATCTGCAACAGGTTGATGCCGCAGGGAATTTACCTGCAGCACCACCTAACGGTGATAGGCTTCATTACCTAACAGACAAATTAGTCACTCCACAAATACAATTTCAATTAAATACAATGGTTCTGCAGTTCTTTTTTTTTCTCAGGCTGATTAAACTTTGAGCGAAACAGCCGAGACCAAGTACTTTTACGCGTCATAATTTTGTATTATCCAGTGCCAACATCACCAGTAGATAAGTTTCGTTTACAGTTACAATGAGATATCTGAATCGGATTGACAAAAACGTTTGCCACCAACAAATGCAATCATTTAATGAATCTTTGACATAAGAACTGCAACTGTAGTTTGATTGGTGTCTTTGTACCAGACCATCTTGTGAACCTACCAATTGAAATCGCCAGAAATGGACAAAATTGGCTATAGGGCAGTCATCAAGCACCTGCAAATGCAAGGGCTAACTTCAACACAAATACATGCCAACATGCTCTCTACTTCAGGGGATGATGCCGCTTCCTTTAATTTTCGACTGTTAAGAAGCAGGCTGCGGAATTTAAGCGTAGCAGAGAGAGCCTTGCCGATGACGCGCCTCCAGGAAAGCCTTCAACAGCAACCTTTCCTGAAAACATAATCCGGGTGCATGACATGGTGATGGCTGATCAACCATCGACCACTCGACATATTGCCACTGTTGTGGGCATCTCTCATGAGAGGGTTGAGCACGTTATCACCAAGGAATTGGGAATGACAAAAGTTTCTGCAAAAAGGGTGCCTAGGCTCTTGACAGCGGATCACAAACGTGTCAGATTTCTTGCGTCCCGTGACAAATAATGCCGTACTGAAGCAGATCCCGATGATTTTTTGGCCCGATTTGTAACCATGGATGAGACCTGCGTTAATCACTTTGAACAGGAAACCAAAATTCAGTCTAAACAATGGAGGTATCTGGGATCACCCCCCCCCCAATAAAAGCTGGGATTCCAAAGGTATTTTGATGCTTGACGATCTTGAAAAAGGCCAGACTACCTATGGAAGATATTATGCTGACCTATTAACACAGTTGTATGGAGTTATCAAAGCTAAGCGACGGGGAATGCTCATTAAAGGAGTCATGTTCCACCAAGACAATGCTCCTTTTCACAAATCGGTGGTTGCCATGTCAGCGATCCAAGATTGAGGCTTCGAACTCTTTGACCATCCCCCTATTCATCCAATTTAGCCCCGTCAGACTTAAACCTGTGTTCGAAAATGAAAAAGGAACTAGCCGGTCGCCATTTTCCTAGTAATGATGACGTCATTTCCGCTGTGAATGACGTTTTTAGCGTGGGTGAAGGAAATTTCTTCTTGACCCGCTTCTGGGCCTTGCAGCATCGCTAGCAAAGTGTGAGAACCTGGAAGGGGACTATATAGAGAAACAAATGAAAACCATCGACTTCGTAAGGGTCTTTTACAGCTAGGCTTAGAATATTTTTTGCCAGCCATTGTACATGTACTCAAATTCGCTTGCCTGCATTCGCTCTGTTTACAGGAGATTGGTGTAAATTAGATTAAAAAAACAAACAAACAAAAACAAACAAAAAAAGCAAAAACAAAAAACCCCCACAAATAAAAAAAAAAAAAAAAAACAAACAAACAAAACCAAACCAAACAGAAAAACACACACAACCCAATGTAGGTCTGCATACATTTCATCACAACGAAGAACAGCTTTGAATTAAATGTCAGTCAGGTAATGGCAGCTGGACCGAATAAATTTCGAAATAAGGCTTTAAGTTTTTTCGCATCCAATATCACAAACCCTGTAAGTGGGCGGCTGTTCAATAAGATCCTGTCGAGATGTACATTTCCCGACAGGTATAAAGCAACCAATGTCATTGCGTTGTATAAAAAGGATTACCTTATTAAGAATTATCGATCGGTGTCTCTTATATGTTCTTTGACGAAAATCAATAACTAAAAAGTTTTATCAAGAAAGTTTGATATTATAATTTTTTTATTCATTAGTCGTTTCCTGACTAAAGGGTTTCCTGACAATACATGGAGGTAGAAAGCAAAAGAGTAATCATGGTGTTAAAAAGACTATACAACTATTCCATGACAATAATCTACCTACATCTTGCAACTCAGACTTTAAAAGATGAATGGTACTCTGCACCAAGTCATACAAATTGTACAGAAGACTACATCTGCGCTGGACAAGGGTATGACTTTACGTCCAGGTTTTCTTGATGTTTGAAAGCATTCGCTAGGCTAGAACGCGGAGCTCTTATTCATACGTTAAAGCACATTGGTATTTCCAATCCTTTGCAATCCTGGATAAGTTTTTATCCTATAAACAGGAAACAAAGAGCGGTGCTGGACTGCACATCATTAAAATGGGTAAGAATAAGGTCAGGGGTGCCACAAAGGGGTGTTTCCGAACCTTCTTTCTTGTTGTCCGATGGCGTTATGTATAGAATTCACTTATTTGCACACGATGGTTCCCTAGTGGAAAGAGTAGAAACTCCCGAGTTAACAGCGGTTAGCGTCAAATAAAATTTAGCAACATTACAAGAATGGGGGGGGGGGTTTGAAATAGACTTTAACCAAAGCAAGATCGAAAAATTTATAATATACAAATCACTGATCAGCCTATCCACCCAAGGCTACAATTTATCGGGGACAAGGGTTAAGAGAGGTAAATACCATAAACATCGAGGCCTTATTCTTACCTATTATCACACGTGAAGGCTGTCAAAATCACCATGTAACAATGCACCTGCATGCTTGGACAGAAAAAGAAATTGTAAGCTCATGTTACATTTAAAAGCACTTAAGAAGATATATATATATATATATATATATATCATCTACTCCGCCACACCTGGAATATGCTGCTGGTGACATCGATAAGCTGCAGAGCTACGTTAGATGCAGTTATTTGTTTCAGGCTCTACAGTAACCTCTAATCAAACAAAAGTCCTTGATTTTTAGGTTGGCCAAGGATCTTGAGAAGTGGTTGTTTAGTTTGAACCTCTATGGGCTGTCAGGAAATCTTAGAGTCATGAAAAGACAAATGAAGAATAAAACATTTTACTATCAAACGTTCTTGATAAAACCTTTTCAGTTATGGACTTTCTTTAGTTCATAATGCAATTAAAATTCAACAACACTGGCTGAACTTCTTGGTTGGAAACATTATGTTTACAATCAGACCTAGTCAGCATCATTGCAACTGGCATCGTCATTTTTTTTTCCTTCTTTTCTTTTCTTTTTTTTTTGAGGGGGGGGGGGGTATATCTGGTCCAAGTCCAAAATTCAAGGGAGCAGACGACATTCGGAATAATCCATGTATGGTTATGGGTTTGAGTGGGAATGCGTCAAAGGTCAGATCTACCAAAACACGATCGAAAAATGAGCATTTTGGACTTTAGAAAAGACACAGGTCCAGAGCAAACATCCAGAATTCACGGAAACTATTATGGGGCATAATGCATGTACGTGTCCAAAAAACATTGACAAATGCAAGTAACGGTACATAACCGTTTTCTGCTTTAATTAATATGTAGTAGAACGCGCTCAAAATACCAACATATATATATATATATATATACACGAGTTGCGAAAGGCGAAAGGCAATTACCGTATAATATGATAATTAGTACGTGTATAATGCAATGCCCCTATGCAGTGAAGTTAGCTGTTGCATTTTTCACTCGCGTCATAGATAAAGCAAGAATTCGTTACGTTCACTTTGATTACTTTTACCGCCTCCTTCCCCATATGTATTTGCGTCATATAGAATGTAAGAAACGAAATAAATGGCTTCTGTGAGAAATGCATTTTAGACACTGGATTGAGACTATGTGTGGTCACATCCACATACCCGCAGACACTCGCCTGCAAGTACCGACATTTGCTGTGATGATAATATTACGTGTATTTGGTATGCATGTGAGTTTTGACGTTGCTGTAAATCCAGCGTCATACCAATAATCTCCATCTTTTAACCGTTTGTGGATTGAGTAGACAGTCACCGTCGCACGTAAAGGACCCAATGCGTTCATGGTAGACCCGCCCAGCAAAACTGCTGACTAATCGTGCAGATGTCACAGTTCGAAAAAGAAAAAAACAGATGGCAGAGACACACAGAGAGAGAGAGAGAGAGAGAGAGAGAGAGAGAGAGAGAGAGAGAGAGAGAGAGAGAGAGAGAGAGAGAGAGAGAGAGAGAGGCAGAGACAGAGACAGAGAGAGAGACAGAGACAGAGAGAGAGCGAGAGAGAGAGAGAGAGACAGAGAGAGAGAGAGACAGAGAGAGAGAGAGATAGTCATTTGGTCACCATGTTCATTCACATATCAAAAGCTATGTGTATACGAACATGTGCATGCAAACACTGTGGCATATGTTTGTTCCAATCAAAAAGGTTAATTAGTCTCTCTAGCGACACTTTCTCCTGGCTGAGGCTACCACACGCCAGGGGAAGGCGTCACCGAAGACACCGAACACAAGACGACAAGCAGTTTGTTGAGTAACATCCAAAAGGATTAAGAGGAGGGTTTATCTTATACCTTCTTCAGCAAAATCAACATTTTTATTCCCCCCCCCCCAAAAAAAAATGCTGATTTTGTACAATATACACTTTCAGGGCAGAGATGGGTGCAGAAATGTGTAAATTTAGTACACTTGTGAAAATGTCTTTTTTTGGAGGGCCCCTTACAACAATAGACCCAAAAGCGATCCCATACTGCACTGGCAGAGACCTGAGTCAGCCGTTTTTGCACTGCCTGGAACGTGTCCTTGCAGCAGCTCCAGCATGACTTGCTAGGCAGTGCAACAGCTATTGACTGAAGACCAGGAATGTTGGAACTGGAATGAAAGCACTCTTATACTTACCTTAAATCTGGGTAAGTACCAAGAAAATCATATGTGTGGGGAAAATCAGGACTGGGGTGCCATGAGTTAAGCCATTATACCTATATTTAAAGAAGACTATATTTTGATATATATATATATATATATATATATATATATATATATATATATATATATATATATATATATATATATATATATATATATATATATAAATGATAAACCCCCTATATATACCTATATATATCGTATGAAATACCTGGGCAAATTATACGGAAATTTAGTCGTGAGATTTTTTAAATGGGGAAAACATATAAAACTTGCACCTCTACAAGTGGTTGGTTTGCGGTCAAGCCGTATTTGTAGCCTCATATATACCGCCATATTCGAATAATGTAAAATCACATTACCTTAACGTAAACATGAAGAAAGCCACAAACAAGGAAAGGAAAATACTCGCGGTCCAGGTTTGTGTGTGTGTGTGTGTGTGTGTGTGTGTGTGTGTGTGTGTGTGTGTGTGTGTTTGTGTGTGTGTGTGTCTTGTTTTTTTTCCCTTGTTTTTGTTTGTTTGTTTGTTTTTGAAAATTCATTCCATAAAATGATTTAGTCGTAGTCTAAATATACGTAATTCCAGACTTTGGTTACTAGCTTTAGATATTTATGATGACACCTTCTAAGCATCCCCCTTTATCCTATTTCTGATGCACGAATTTTATAAGAAATCTTTTTAGATCTTATTCACATCAGTTTTCATGTAATAGCTCAATCTGAATAAATGTTATACTATTTCATTGAATCTTTTCAAATCGGTCGAACTAAAGTTACAAGGCGGCATAAAAATTTAACAGAACTCCGTTTCTCTGAAGTATCCGTGCTCTTTCCAATGGGCTGAGTCACGAAACAATTAATGAGAGAATAGCGTGCACATAAAACTGGTTATGTTTACTGAAATTCTACGCTAAACCTCATCTTGCTTGGAAATAATATACTTGGACTATCGACTCTTACATTCAGAAGTTACGTGATCCACGCATCTGTCTAACCATATTTACGGAAATAGCACACTTGACTGGCTTCGGTATGTATATTACAGTGCACGTAGCAGGCACATGTTGACAGAAGAAGGCATATACAGCATGTGACGTGATCCATATTTGGTCATAACATGGTTAATGAGAAACCTGATAACCTAAAGACGAGTTTATGGCTTCATCATAAAATAAAATGCTGCTGTGTGTGATGTGGGTTTTCAGTGCTAAGAAATCGCATGCTATGCCGCTGTATTCGACTTGACGCTTTACATGCATATACACATTAAATATCTGTATTCGAATCGGTACAACCTGTGTGGAGAAGCTGATCGTGCAACCCTGGAGTCTATGTCCCAATTCAAACATATTGATGCAGCATTTACACAGTGCATCGGCTTTCATGTACTTGATGGAATCAAAGAGCTTATCCAAGAATTTGATTTTTCACATAACTGTTTTGGGATGCATATAATTAACGTCATTTTTAAAATTGATATCAAGGTTTCTCATGCGATTGCATGATTATTTAAAAACAACACGCATAAATTTACATGTCACAAGAAATCAAAGATGTCTTGTACAATCTGCATTGTGTTTCCCTAGGAATCATTAAAACTTTTCTTCCTCGAAAAAAGGGGCAAAGAGAAAGAAGAAGAAATAGAACTTTAATTTTCCATAATAAGACAGAATGGTTTGGTTTTATTACTTTTTCTCCTTTCATTCTGAAGATTGACACCTTTGCCGTCTTAGCAACGTCGGACATTATACGTAACGGCTATGCCATTGTGCACGCATAGGTTGGACAAAGTGAGGAACAATCCCTACGTCAATATTCCCCTTGTCTGTATGGATCCAGGGTTGTCCGGAAAGAAAGATATTGAAAAACATGTAATTTCTGATCACACGTACTTTGGGTCCGAGTTTCAACCTAAACGATGACGAGACACGAATTTTACTCTAAGATTACCAAAGGCACAGCAACTGAAAAATACTTCGTACCGTGGCAACACAGCTTTAAACCTGAGAAGCAGAACATAAATTTTGTTATGATTAAAAGTAATTCAAAATTACGTACGGAATAAAATTCATTATTTTCGTCGGAAAATATTGTGAACCGCTGCTGCAAATTGATGTCCAGTTTGTAGACTATTATATTTTTCTCTCATTCCTATCCCAAAGAAGCAAACGTGCCTTATGTAAAGCAAAAGCAAGTTCATGTGCTAGACCTATCTAGAAAAGTTATTTTGTAACAAGTATACTACACGTAGCAGTCAATTCAAAATGTATCAGGAAATTATGCATATTTAAAAAAAAAAAAAAAACTACCAAGTCCATATTTGAGCACGACTCATGTTAAGAAACTAAAGCGTAGTCATTTTTACTGTTTAAATCCCATATGAAAACCGGATACAGATTGTCACGTGAGGCAGGACTGCTGGTATAATACATAGATGGCTGGTAGCTCAGGCAGTCGGTCTGACACTCTAAATCTGTTTATATCACTTAGTCTCGTGCTGTCTCATTCATTCATTCTCCCTTTTTATGGCTGTTTGATTCAGAATTATGAGGGGTGTTTTTGAAATTTTCTTCATTTCTAT
Source organism: Hermodice carunculata (assembly GCA_964020975.1). NCBI lineage: Eukaryota > Metazoa > Annelida > Polychaeta > Eunicida > Amphinomidae > Hermodice > Hermodice carunculata. Next base: position 87,878,249 of record OZ026625.1, read on the forward strand.
CTGTTTGGTTCGTTCTTGGCTCAGCTAAGCATGGATTATGCTTCTTTATTTAAAAAACTAATTTCCCATACTCCTGATCTGTCCCAACGGTATTAAAAAATATCGATAGCATGGCCTTTCTCGCTAACCTCTCACAAGTTATCTGCCAAGCGACAACCAACTTCTAGTCTAAGTAAAGCCATAATAATATGACAAACACGAAACCCTCTCGGATTTATTTGATGTTCTACGCTAGCTCCCCGACAATTCATCAGCCTATTGTTTTTATTGATCAATCTTTCGAAACACTTTAACCATTTCCAGCTTAGGATAAGACCTGGTAAACAGCTTTTCTTGGGTAGGGGTCAACGCACCACACTAGAAAAGATGTTGATATGAGGCATGGTATCATGTTACATGTAGATCTTACCCTCGATTCTAAAAAAAAAATCCATTGCGGAAACACATTAAGTGAAACATAGCCAGAAAACATTTCACACCCTGGCATCTGCAGACAAATTGAGCGGGAATATCTACATTTTTTGTTCTAGAGAACTTTCCCAGGATGTGAAGTACACAGGTTGCAAACTTGCCAGCTCTTTGTTGTGACATTTTTATATGAAACAGTAGCCAAGAATGATTATCAGCAGAAACTTTCCGCCCAAAAGTCAGTATAAAACATACCACCAACTTATTTTAAAATTCCAAAAATATCCTAAAGCAGTTCAGGAGAACATTCAAGAGACAACAATTACATAATATTACGCGTGATGCGTGCAGCTTAATATGATCGCTGTCTCAATGACTTGGACAGTGAATTAAGGTCAAACATACGGACGCACACACTGCAGCTACATATGATGTTTATATGGTAAGAATTTTTAATGTAGATTTTATTACGTTTTGCATTTTTGTGGCCGTACGCAAAAAGAATTTGATCTGATCCTGACTTTGATCCTAAAATTAAATTGGTGCACCTTTGACCGTGAACTACTTAATCCTTGACCTAATATATGAATACAAAATTTCAGGAATACACAATTTGCGTTTTTGGCTGCAATGCTAACACTCTGTTTTCAAGATTTTCATTTTATTCAACTAATGTTAGTTTAATTCAGGACTCTATCTTTTATCTATCAATATCTGAAGCATATTAAGATGAAGCCATAACCCTCAAATGTTAATGATATGCTTTGCACAATGGCCAAAAATGAGATTGGCTCACACAAAAATAGTTCATGTGACCCATGATTAAAGAATGTGGGATCAACACAAGTTGAGTTTAATTTTGATCCCTTACACTTTTATCGGATTAAAATTGTTTGTGAATATGGCCGCCAGATACCAACTCTGATAGAGTGTAGCATGCTACTCCCGGTCAAGCATAATATTACTCATGAAGCTTTAAAAATAACTAAAGGTTCCCCTTAACGCGAAATAATGACCTTCAGAAACGTAACATCGATACATCGTCGGCATGCAAATTTTTCAAACCAAAAAGTACCAGAAATGGTCCAATGTCTTGAATGACTGAAGACACTACAAACATACGGAGGCGTATCCATCTATCCAGAAAGGAGCTGATCATGCAGAGTGCTGAGTCTGAGGTCCACCGATCATAAAACTGTGAATATTAGCAGTGGAGTCGAGCACAGGGTACTCTTTTCTCCTCAACCTTCATGTGACTTTCAAAAGTAATTTCCTTCTATATGTCACACAGGATAAAACAGCACTAAATCTCTGGAATGTGTGTTCTATTTCAAGCCCGGGCCTTCTTCCCATTTCAACAGGTGGCAACCAATCAGGCTTTCCATGATGGCTTTCACACAAGACCGCCCCTTCATATCTATATATAGGATCCTATCAATTAGTTTCAGCACAATGCTTTGACTAGTATCATTAAGCTATTTACTGTACATAGCACCAGTCTTGCTGACTCAATGTGAAACAAGAATGGAAATAATGTAGTTCAATATTTTATTCTATTTTATTTTATTTTATTTATGAATTAAAGGCCATGCTAAAATGTCAAGTAGTCAAAAAAGTAAATGCCGCCCACTTGGCCCGTGACAAAATTGCTGTATGGTAAAACTCTTGGATATATTGAAATACACATTACACTTGTATCCAATGTGCTCTGAGAATGTTTGGAGTAGTTCCATTGTCAAAAAGGGAAACGGTTACTCTTAATGTACGACTTAGCCACCATTGGAAAGTAGTTGGCATAATAATTGATACATATATGTGCTTGGTTAAGCATATATCTGGCCTACAGTTGTCAAATTATGATAGAACAAGCAATCCGTATCCATATACACGGTATTAAAATGTTCAAAAAGAAACAAATTTAAGGGGTAAAATGCATGCTAGGCGAGTGTGCCGAAGGTAGTGGGTTCGAGTCCCATACAGGTCGACATAAAATTTATCGTATTTTTCACATGCCTATATAAAGTCAAAAAGGGATTTAGTTTTTAAACAGAACTGATAAGGTACCACGAAATTTAGCTATTCACATGAAAATAAAATGCTTATTGAAAACAAAATGAACACATTTGGGCAGTGAGACAAGTCAGGCGCTATTTGTCTTTTTACACAATGGTTTGACAATATCATGATGTATATTGGAAATCTCTAATTCCGGAAGAAAAAATGTCTTTCCATAACTTTAAAAAGAAAAAAGAAAAAAAAAAGGTCACGTATGCATAAATATTCTCACTAAGTGCTAAAGTATTTTATAATATCTATGTACAGGGCATCATCAAGACTCTTTCTTGAATGAATGAATAGATGAATAAACAAATAAATAAAATAATAAATAAATAAATAAATAAATAAATAAATAAATAAATAAATAAATAAATAAATAAATAAATAAATAAATAAATAAATAAATAAATAAATAAATGAATGAATGAATAAATAAATAAATAAATAAATAGATAAATGAATAAATAGATAGACAAATAAATAAATGAATAAATAGATAGATAGATAGATAGATAAATACATAAATAAATAAATAAATAAATAAATAAATAAATAAATAAATAAATAAATAAATAAATAAATAAATAAGTGTCGTTTAAATCAACATTCATATTCTACAATTTTCGCGTTTGTACCAGTTTTTTTTAAACTTGCTGAGCAAAAATTAAAAAGGCAATCGCCATTGCCACAAATGCTATCCACACCAACCACCCAATCAGATTTGCATTTAATGAATGGAACACCACCAAAAATAAAAGACACAATTAACACCTATTATTATTCTGGTTTCTCCAAATATACTATAATTCAATTTATAAACCAATACTCTGAGATTTGTGCCATTGCGAACCGCTATATCTGTAGAAAAAACAAAACAAAACAAAAAACAACAACAACAACAACAACAACAACAAAACTTATATCATAAATATGCAAGAAACATCCCTCTTTATGACAAATTACGATAAGCATAACATCAGCTTCGAAGTTTAATTCCTTAATCCAGTATGTACATTTGCAGATTGAATGTATCTTAGAGGACCCCTGGTAGCTGATTTCAAATGCTTAGCAGGCCTCTCCAAGACGGGTGATTTTACACTGCGAGTGGCCACTTGATTAGCACCTAGGACTTTCATCATATTTTAGTTATACTGCCAATTGTGTGTATTTGTATATTCCTGTCGAATAAACTTTGCTTGAGTATGAGTCTGTCACTGGCCTATCATTGACAAGAATACGTTACTTTTAAGTAATCAGTGAAGACAAAACTTCTCTAGAGATCTTTGTTGGTCGACCCACATGTATCATATTGTTGCTAAATTAACAAAATAGCTGGAATCATTAAACATTTACAATACAAGCTTAAAAGGCGATCGTTAGAATCGTTCTATTTTTCATTCGCATACCATGTTTACAATATGCCAGTGTAGTTCGGTATGGATGCACACAAGATGACAAGGACAGATTGGAATCTGTTCAGCTGGCTGCAGCTCGTGTGGTAACAGTTGCCCTTGCACAAACAAGTCTTGAAAAAATCTATTCGGAGATAGGTTGAAAAACGCTTGCTGAACGTAGCATAAAACAACAACTGGTCCTTATGTTCAAAATTGTAAATAGATTTATCGCTTAATATCTCTGTAACCTACATGCCTGGGAAAACTTCGACACCAACGAATCAAATGCATGCCATCGATGCGAAGAAATGTGCATTTTACAATTCATAGTTTCAATCAGCAATATATGAATGGAATCTATTATCACGGTCTGTTGGAAATTAAGACACCTGGACGAATTCAAAAGGGAATTATATAAAACCCAACTTAAACGTAACGATCTTTACTATCGGGTAAAAGAGAAGGTTGCTGTTATTTATTCTAAAATGGGGATGGGCTGTAGTCAGTTGAACAGCGACCTATTCAAAATAGGTGATGTTGACTCCCCATTATGTTCATGTGGTGTTAATGCAGAAAGTACTCACCACTTCTTTTTAGAGCGAAACAAATATATTCTTCTGAGAAATGACTTACAGTCAAAGATAATAGAGCATAGAAACTTTAATTTGAGAACATTGTTTTTTTGTTTTTTTAAGGTAAACGAAATATAAAGAAGTAAAAATGAACATTTTTTTGAAGCTGTGCATAAATTTATTGAGGATTCTAACAGGTTTAAAACATGATGTCGAAATATTTTGTTATATCTACTGTACTTTAAAGATTGATTTTTAATCATTAGCTCACACATTACTTCATAACCTTCTCCCTTCTTTATCTTAATTGTGGTGCTGTTTGTGTATCTATCTGTACACTGGTGCCTTGAAACGTCACAGTTGTGTTGTGCCTTGAGACGTCAGTGTTGTGTTGTCTTTTATGTACAAGAGGTCGTGATATAAGCTGGTGAGCCTGTTGGCTAAGTGTGTGTGTGTGTGTGTGTGTGTGTGTGTGTGTGTGTCTGTGTGTGTGTGTGTGTGTTTGAATTAAATACGTTTAAACCAAGACATGAATTCACAATCATCAGATAATGTTTCGAGTTTTCACCGTGACGCTTGATAAATGTCACGTCATGCAATGGCATATTACATGCCGAGTTTGACTTCACAATATTGTAAATTGTTTCAGAACCGTGACCACATTATCCTAGACGGGAGTTATGGATATAGGTGGTAAATGCAAAGCAGCAAGCAGGAGGCGAATACGAAATATATCTGTCATCATACTGTGAAATATCACTCAGTTCCTTAATGATCCCAGTCAGGCGGAATTGAATATCCAGAAAACAGATCTCCAGAAGCATGCGAAACATGTAAATTAAATCAGGGTATTTATTAAACCAGAGACGATTATAACGGCGTAATTTGTCTTAATGAAAATGAATTGGTAATTTTAAACCTAGGTTCTGACAGTAAATCGTTTGATTGTCCGCATGAAAGGTTCGCCATGCATGTAAATATAAGTGATCATTACCAGTCCGCATTTGTCCGTTAATTTTGAATGACTTGCTCTATCAAAATCCGTTGAAACTCCATTATTCCAAGTTTAGGCCATGATGTTAAATGTTTTATCGTGGCTTATTTCTTCAAAGTGTGATAAACGCAATGCCACCTTGCAAAAAAATAGTCAAAATTGATAAATATCGAGGCATATTACGGCTCCTACCGGATAAACTAATACACAAAAGTCCATCCATCATGTCTGTTGGCAATACAGATATTCAATTTGTACACACACGAATTAACGCTTCGAGAATTCACATTATGCTATCCAGTTTTAAAGCGCATTTGATTTAAAACCGAGTCTGTTAATGTGACACATATAAACGCGAGAATTACAGGACGATAATGGTAATTCGACTCTGCCCGTGTGTACAGAACAATTTTTAGAATTATGTGGTGATGAAACCGGTTATATTTGCTGATTATGAAAGTTGAAACAGTTAAATACAAAATAGTTTCTAATGATGGGGTGATGATAATGATCATGTCAACAACAATGGCAGCAACGATTGCCCTAAGAGCTGAAACATTAACCCTTTCCACGATCATGATGATTATAAACCTTAGAATAAATTGACAGCTGTTTGGCGCGAATGAATAATAGTAAAATGTATTGCATCCCTTTTAAGTTTCTCTGAATCTCTCATTCATTTAAAGAGAGAAATGCAAGACACAACAAGAGTCGAAGAACATATAAAGTAAACTGGACAGAAGTTAATTAATTAAGCAGACGACATATACTTAAATTTGGGCACCCCAAGCAGGTTTTATATTTGTATGGAAACGTTAACTTAGTTTTTACTGTATGAACTGAGTTTTACGGTTTTTGTACAGATTATTACGTTGACTGATGGTTTACAGGACATCCGCCCTGTACCTCGCTAGCATTCAGGATGTATTTGATTGGTTCTATCCGTAAAAATGGCATTACCATAATATATGCAAATTATTGAGATGATATGTTTACTTTGCACAGCTGTGGGTCCAAGTACGTACATTTCAGCACTGCATCAGTGAATTATGCTTCTGTACACAGAGCTTTCTTCGGTCTTTCATCGATCCCTCTAACGGTCTCAAAGAAAAAATCTCACATGCAGGTGATAAAAGAGCCATTTTGGTTCCTAACATTCCACAACCATATTCATACATACATCATTCGTACAGTTTCCGATTCGATAACGTGCTGCTCAGGTTGTTATTATCTCTGTGAACATAAGGGGTATCCGTAAGGAGGAAATGGTCAATGATAGGAAGCAGACGCCACACTGTTTACAACACAGCTGACTTCCCTATGGGCCCTATGATGGATGACTTGCAGTCAACTCCAAAACAAGTTGCTATGCTACCAACTACGTCAATGCAGACTACACGTCCTACAAAATAGGCAGAGCGCAATGACATTGCGACTTCTCAATGATTTATGATTATCTCCCGAGATCTCAACGGTATTTATTAGCAAGGACACAAGGGGCCCTACTGTACAATCCTTCTCGCCCCGCGTCAGGAACAAAAATCCAACCTGTTCGTACATCTATTTTAGATAGAACAATTAATCACTTTACCTCCATATCAGATTTTGTCTCTGACCTCAGGGTGAAGAATCAAAACTTTCCAGTTTGTTGTTCATATCTTGTTGTGTTTAGCTTATAGTCAACTTTACCTGATCTAATCTACTAAAAATGACTGGATAGCTGGAATGGAAATTATTTTGCACTCTCAAGTGCCAATAAACAGAGGTCGCTGATTCATACATAATAACCCTCTGCATAACTCTAAATTCGATAATCAGACAAAGATGTCTTAAAGCACTTGATTGAATCGATAATAACGCCAATTAGCGTCTCTTTCAAATTGAACACAAGGCAACTCGTAATTTATAGAGATACTGTTCCACGCGACACAAAGTACTCACTTCAACTCAAAGGCGATGTTTTTGTGCTTGACCTGTGTGCTGGCACAGGCTTTTCGGCTACACAATTTACGTAGCCATCTACTAAGACAACTTCAATATATTAAGTGAGAAAAGCAGCAAGGAAATCTTCTGAAAGTGAAGAAAATCTATTGTGTGCTCGAATTCTAAGAGCATATCAAGCACTAACAACTCTATCGGCTATCTTTGTTCCCTTCACGCCGTCAAAAAAGTTGTTTCTTTTATACTTAGGCTCTGCTGTGTTTAGCACGCTTAGTTTGCTCCAAGCAATTTTATCAATATTACATTATTACGTCTTTTTCTGTTTTCCTGTTTATCCCAAGGTAATTGGGTTGCGGATACACACCAATGCAGGAAATTATAAAAACCATTACATCACTAGCCATCGTCTCCAAAAGCCATTATTATAGTCTATTGGTCGAAATTATATGCAAGGCAGCAGCCCGGACATAATAACCAGGATTGGTGATAGGGATCTTATGTGCCAAAGACCGTTCTATAATCTTGGGCTGTTTTCCTCGAAATGCGACGGCAAACTTGCCACTTTTTAATCTGTGGGTCAGGTTTTGTCTGTTTATTAGGATTTCTTCCTCGCAAGATGCTTTTATATATAATGCATGTATTGGAACGAAACATATTTCTTAGTTTCTTATTGGTTTGATGGTGTCTTTATATATATATATATATATATATATTCCACGTAGTGCTAGTACACACCGTGGCAAAAATCTGTGAGTAATGCCTGTTATGTGTGCATGGATGTGGAATTCAGATTTATGGGACCATAAGTTTCATGATATGTCAAGATACTCAGGCAACATCCCCCACCCCCCGCTCCCCGCCCCCCGCTCACCGTAACTTTACGGATTTACAACATGTTCCTTCATGCTGCTGCAACCACTTCATGCGTACCTCCCGTAATATACCAGTTAGAAAATAATTAAGGTCAGCCGAAGACATTGTTAACCACACACATGTAACAACAGCTACTCAAATTTTCATATCCAACTAAATCGTCGCTTTCAAGTTAGCAATATTGCAAAGGCAGTCAGCTAAAGGCTTGTCCATAGTTAAATACAAACGAGCGTTGTCCAGGTCAATACCATCTCTTTTCATAAACATTTTAACAAGTCATAGTTATGCTTATTGTAGATGTTTTAAAGTTGATTAACGTCTGAATATACCAAGAACATGGTTCATGCTGTGTCACCGATGAAAATAGTTGCACGGTAAAAACCTTCGTGGAATTGTTCATCATTGGCAGAGCAACTCGCGTGTGTGTGTGTGTGTGTGTGTGTGTGTGTGTGTGTGTTAATCGTAGACAGGAACAAAACACCAATCAGCCGTCTTTCGTTAAGCCAATTATCATAGTACATGGTGTGCACGTTAATCGAAGGACTTCTCTTACCCTAATAGTCATAGTGTACAGTGCATAAACTGCCTTTGCCATATGCATGTCTCAGGTAGTACGAATGATATACATTTCCAAGATAGTAGGCATACTTATGCACGAATAAGAATCTTAAGCCTACATGCATATATATTCCATTTGTTTGTACCCAACCAAACATTAACTTTAGCGCAACAACGAACACATAAACCACGTAAGTCACGCACCAAAGGGAAAGTCTTTAAATGTGGCATGATTTATTACATGTATTTTGAAGACATCTTGTGAGGTATACAGCCATATCTCATGAAGGAGTCATGTCGCCTGCTCTTGTTGTTTTCTGTTGTTTATCATGAAAATAAATAAATCTGATAAAGTCATGAAAGCAACAAAAACAATAAATGTTTCCTCTTTAGCATTGAAGGTTTTGCAGTAGATAATGGAGGTCAAAGCATGTTTAATCAGAAGCAACACTAGAGTAAATTATACATGTATATTCCCTTTGGCATTAAGCATTGTTCCATATTGACATTGTTACCACATCTATATCTACATGGTCAAATAAAGGGATTTCTGTCTGTCTGTCTGCAGAGAAGGAAGAGTTTGCTTCGTTGGATGCCAATTTCAATAACTTTATTCTAAATCCTAGTACAACGTGCATACTGAGCCTTAAAATGACTAGTCCAATAAATTATATTAAGGAAATCTTTATGGTAAAAAAAACCCCGGAAAATATAGGAAATCCTGCTTAACAAAATACTCTCCTAGCCAGATTATGGCTTCTAAATGTTGTGGATTCCTCCGATTGATGTAATACCTAATAATGCCTGGGTACTAACTCCCATCAGGTTCAACCCACCTGGACAGGCAGCAAAGCCGACAATTTCCAGGAGAAAAATTTGAGTGAGAAAAAATAAAATTCCCATTAATCAGAACAGAAGGAGACGAAGAGAAAAAAAACCCCGAAGTACTTATGAAAATGATGAAAAGGTGGCACTGAATTTAATCTAACAATAACGATATGAACACATCCGCCTTTCACATGTGGCGCCGTCCAAATGCCAAAGTCATGTGATCTGACCCTCAACTCAAAGGGTATTTCATATTATTATGGTATTTTTTCTGAGCCAGACCGCACAGGAAAAAATGCCACTCAAAGTAATTTAGGAAAAGAAGAAGAATTAAGACAAGCAGGTCAAGTTGTGGTCATAAGCCTAAATAAAGTCTGGCATGGAAACATAAAAATTACGGTAAAAACGTCCGCGCAGAAGCCGCTTATGGTGCTCAAGTACTAACTTGATAGCGTAACTGCCAGTTAAGAGTGGGTGAAAGACTAAGCTCTCCTGTCCTCCGACAGATTTATCACTGTTCGCAATAGCCCATTAGAAATCTGGCAAATCAATCAACGCCCAACCATTGAAGAAAATACGCCATTTTGAGCAAGCTCCCTCCGAATGAGAAAAATCTCCAAAAGCCAACGCTCACACACGTCATTAAGTTTTATTCCACAATGAGATGAATGTGATGAAATGACGTTACTAACACAGATAGGTACGCCAGCTTTAGTGGTAATAAGGCTATTGAGGCACAAAATAGCCCGATCCTAAAGGCAGTCCAAGAGCTAGGGTGAATTTCACCATAATGCTGGGGGAATTAAATGCTTTAGACATGTGCCAGTGGGGCTGTCGTAACGTACGAAAGCCCATGAAGTGATGTCTTTCACGTCATAACGGTCACTCCACCGTAATTAGTATCAAGCAGTCAAGCATCATGTAGTATTCCTAATAACGGCTTCTGCGACATTACACTCAAATTCAGAAGGAACACTGCAAAACTTGTTATTATTACACACATGTCAAGCCTGTGCAATCATTTAATATAAAACAACTAGATTATCCAGTTGATGGCGACGAAAATCACCGCTTTCTATTAATTAACACCCTGAGACTCATGACCTGGTTATTTCCCCATGCATTCTGGGCAGGAATGCCTTATGGGAGAATTACGCTATGACACACTAATCAAAATTTGCCCCGGCTACTTATTCCAACGGAAATATAATACCTCCACAAAAGTATACTCAAAGCTTGTGTGCTATTGAGGGGGTCTGGCTTCGACATATACAGTGTATGTAAGAAACCTCTCCAGCATACGGAGATAACAGTATGTCCAATTTGTGTTCTGTCGTGGGAAGTGACTTTAACCATTGCACGTTGAATACAGTGCCCGGATGTCAAATGTCGTCTGTTCTAATGTTTCCCGCTTATTTTATTTTATTATTTTTTAATGGAAAACACTTTGAAGAATTTGACATTGAACCAATCTTGACAGCATGCCCCAGATCAACGGCTTTCTTCGACATGATTTTTTTGGGGGGGGGAGGATTTGATTCCTATGAATGGATATGTTGATTTAATTTTATTGTTAAAAACAAGTTAACCCTTTCCCGCTCAAATCGCCCAAAACTACTCGAATTTAAATTGTCGTCTGCCTTAACGTTTTAACTTAAGCTCCTCGTTAGCGGAAATATTTTTACTAAGATTTGTATGTAAGACAATTCATCTTGGCACGCCCTAGGTCAATATCTTGGCTAGAAAAGCTATTGATGCAGTTGTAACTCTGACCAGGAATGGGTTAAATCATTGTACAGAGTGGGTATGCAAATAAGCAAAAGGAATATCGCTGACAATATTCGGCATTTTGAGATATGTCTGGCAAAACCAGGTGTGTGGCCTCGTGTGAACCAATATGCTTGAATATATCACAAAGCATGGTCTTGTCTGGGGGTGGTTTTAGTTCATATAAATGAACGACAAGGTAATGAAAAGTGTCATCTTTAAGGAGTTTGATTCACCCCAGTGACGCATCTACTTGGTACATCCCTGGAAAGCTGTAATTTGCCTATTAACGACTGTGCTATTATGGTCCTGACGAGGACTCTTATCTGGGTTGTTACTTCAGCTGCCTTAGCGCTCTGTATCAGGAAGCAAGTAAATGTGTAATATGATGGAACAGAGGGACACTGTGTGTTTCGTCTGGTAAATACAGATAGTTTCTTAAGTATAGGCCTATGTTGGATATAACTCTACCTTGCCTGATCATCGATATGCAGCCTGGAATTTTATTAGTATAAAGAAGCATTTTCAGTGTACATGTTTTCCTAACTGCCGATGCTAAGGTGAAGATTTTGAAACCGTATAATAGACAGATAGAAATGCTCAATTCCTTTCTCACACACACACACACACACACACACACACACACACACACACACACACACACACACACACACACATGTATACATATGTATATATATATATATATATATATATATATATATATATATGTATATATATATACATACACACACACACACACACACACACATATATATATATATATATATATATATATATATATATATATATATATATATATATATACATATACTAAAAGCTGAACATTTCTTTGAGCAAGTGGTCCTTTCCATGAGAGGAACAACCCATATATTGGCCCCGCCCTCCCTGGAAAAAGGGAAGAAAAAAAAAATCTGGCGCAGCAGTTAAACTGCTATTCTGGTGGCCACTTCAAAGCTTCGGTGGTCATCTTATATTTTACAAAAATATTGGAAGCCACGACCAAAACAATGTTTTCCATCGGTTCACATTATCTTCTCTTATATTCATAAAATATCTGGAATAACCAAGCTTATATCGCTTATTAAGGATGCATTCGAATTAGACCGCCCTTGTTCGGAAATATTTAGGTACGCTGGTGAATCCCTTTTTTCTTGGATAAACGAGTGCCCATTGGGACAATAAATACATCTTTGGAATATTTTACCAGGGACATCCTTTTCATGCTGCAATCATTTCTTTTTCAGATAGGCGGAAAATTTCCATGCACAATATTACCTGTCCTCTCTAAACAAAAGAGATTTGACAATGCAAAGAGTAATTCATCATGTTTTATATACAAAATTCTAATTAGTTATTTAATATAGACTGTATTATTTATGAGACTTTAGAACAATTGTATTACTTTTTTGTAATTTCTTTTATTTACAATAGAGGTTGTGTGTTTCATATGGCGGCACTAGTAGCTAAGGCTCGGTACCTAGTTTCTTGCAAACAGAGCCCATGATGGATATACGAATCCAGACCTCTCACATGTCACATGCAATTTACCTGCCAGACGACCTTTTTATTTAGGGAATACTTATGCACGAAAGAGAATCTTAATCTTAAGTAACAGTATTTCCCAGGAACACTTCACGGTCCCCATGGGAAGTTCAACTGTTTCTGACGGAAAAGATTGTAGACACTTGAGTAGTCGGATCTTCAAAAATCACACGAACGACAGTTTCCTTCGATGTACCCAACCCTAAGATACTTTAGAGAACTTTAGAATTTCTTTGAAATATCTTATAAATATGTGCTTTGGCGGAATTTTCATGCTTATCCTATGACCTTGGAATGTTTCGCAGGGAATGTTTAAATGGTCACCCTCAACAAACCTTCTCCAGTCGAGGATGAAGTATTTAGTAAACACCCAGTTGATGTCTTAATGATCTATATGAGAACTGTTGGCAGGTCTCTCTCTAGGTAGCCATCAGCTCCTTTGTATCCCTGGTGTCAGGGATGTGCTTGAGTGGTCACATGATTAAATGATACATTCTACGTATCCTGACCTTTCGTATATCCTGCTCGTTTGTATGTAACTTAACAAGTTTTGCTAAGTTGACAATCTACATTACCGACGTCATATATATATATATATATATATATATATATATATATATATATATATATATATATATATATCATTCTGATTGTATTAATTTGAAACTGATAAAGTTATAACTAAGTCTTGTTCCTTACCAATGTGTTTTGACAGTAAATTCATTGCCAAAGAATCATTCTTGATAGCATAAACGCTCGAAGAGTGTCAAGAACCCTCCCACAGAAAAAAATATAGTTGCTGGAGGAACTAAAACTTTCTGCCAACTGCTCCACAACTGCATTACTCAGAGTGTCAACAGGTTTATATTGATTGGTAGTAGAATCATAGTACAAATCGATTTGAGAGATAATGTAGTCAGGTGGTTGGAAATGATTATAATAAGTGTATTTATCAAACGTTCACAGTCCTAAATCTCACTCCAAACGCTGGAATCGTCCTTGGTACAAACATCACGGACTAAGTTCCAAACCGCGGTAATGTTGCAAACCTTAGGCCCACAGTATTTGATTATAGATCTCAAGAAATCTGTAAGTTCTATTCTCAATATCTTTAAAATTTTCAAAGCTTTTATTTTTTCCTCTTTAACATGTTTCTGTGGCAAATTGAAATGTTACTTAGGTGCCCAACTCCACGATTTGTACACTTCTGGGATCTTTCAATTGTTTTTGTATATATTTATGCGAAAATAAGGTTTCAATTAAATTCAACTACCACTTAATTAATGAGGGCGAGGTTACAACCATTTTAGAAAGTCTGGATACGTCGAAGGCAAGTGGCCCGGATGGTATCAGTGTCCGATTACTGAAAGAAGCTGCACCTGTTCTCTCTAAATCCCTCACAAAACTGTTCAATATATCCTTACCAAATCACAAATTTCCAACTACTTGGAAGAGAGCACACGTGGTTCCAGTCCTTAAGAGTGGAAATCCTAGTCTTTACAGTAACTATAGACCTATTTCTCTGCTAAGTTGTGTCAGTAAAGTATTTGAGCGAGTAATATTCAAACATGTTTTTGACCAGTTTAGAGATAATAAAGGTTAAAGGTTGCAGGTTCGAGTCCACCTCGTTCCGAACATGAAATATATATTTTCGGCATTTCCTTAATGCTTGTGGATTTAAGTCCCCGATTCTGGAAATAAATGCCGACTCAGTAAATATACTGCATTACCGTGTTGATATGGCACTCGCACATAACTACCTCCATTGAACAATTCTTTTTTAGGAATGGGGATTTGGTCGAGTGGATACGTGCGTTTCCCATTTCAGCTAGGCGACTGGTGCCAAAGGTTGCAGGTTCGAGTACCGCTCGTTCCGAACATGAAAAAAAAACCCTGTTATATCTGATTGTCAATCTGGATTCATGCCGGGCGCCAGTACTGTCAACCAGCTTATCTATCTATATCACACTTTCTGCGAAGGTATTGATTTACAAAAAGACGTTAGGGTGGTCTTTTGCGATATTACAAAAGCATTTGACCGTGTTTACCACCAAGGTCTCCTATATAAACTTAAAAAGGCTGGAATCCATGGCTCGTTTTACTGTGGCTTGAGGACTACTTGGGAGGCCGAACGCAACGTGTTGTCTTGCAGGGTGCCATGTCTTCCTGGAGAAACGTTAGGGCAGGTGTCCCTCAGTGATCTGTATTAGGCCCCTTGTTATTTTTGATTTACATTAATGATATAACTAATGTAGTAAACTCATCAATAGGAGTGTTTGCTGATGACACAACCATTTATATTCAGGTAGAAGACACCGTCTCTGCGACCGATACTCTTAACCTGGATTTACAGGAAATGGAGAGTTGGTCGCATAGGTAGCTGGTCTCGTTCAATCCATCAAAGACAAAAAGTATGATAATATCTAAAAAGGGTATACCGCTGAACTATCCCGATCTAGTTTTCAAGGGCGAATTATTACAGAACGAAAACGAACACAAGCACTTAGATTTGATTATAAAGTCTGGCCTGACTTGGTCAAGCCATGTCAATAATTTGGTCACCAAAGGAACGAAAATGGTTAACATAATGAAACGTTTACGATATCGGTTAAGCAGAAAGTCCTTAGAAATCATATATTTCGGGTTTATTCGCCCTATTTTGGAGTATGGTTCTGTTGTTTGTTTACAGGAGTCCCAACAGCTCGAAAATGTTTAACTGAATGCAGCGCGTGTAATGACAGGAGCTACAAGGTGCACAAGCCACCTTTTAATTTATGAAGAAGCAGGCCTCGAAGAATTATCAGAAAGAAGAAAGAAAAGTAAACTGATCTTGTTTTATAGAATAATGCACGGTTACGCACCGCAATACATACAGAATTTAGTCCCAAGTACTGTGTCTGAACGCAATAGATATAACGTCCGATCGGGCCATAATCTTTCTAATATTCGCGCACGTACTAATCTATTCAATACCGGTAACCCACCTTTCCCTTTGTGATCAGACTATGGAACGGACTGCCTCGGACTATTCGTAATGCTGAATATGTTGATGAACTTAAAAACAAACTCCACCGTATTAGTAATGTTGACAAACCAAACATGTTATATCATATTATATTGGTGATCGTCAATTAGCCATAATTCACGCCCGGTTTAAGGATGCAATGCAGTGGCTTGCACGACGATCTTTGCAAAAAAGGACTGGTTGACTCCCCTGAGTGTGCCTGTGGTACTGTAAACTTAAAGCGCTGATTTAAGATTGAGTCAACATCTTTCCTCGGGACACTTTGCACTCATTGCACACAAAGTGTTCCGAGGAACGCTGTTGACTAAGACTACTTTTTGCTATACACCAGGCTTGCTGGTATTTGAACGAAAGGTATCTTCATGACGAATTTGAATCTTTTAACCAATATATGTTTACCAGTAACGAGAAAGCAACTATGGCAGTGATTAGCACTTTAAAGGTTAATACATCTCCTGAATTCTAACTTGACTATAAGTTTGGAAGTTAGACTAAGGTCATCCATGTGAACCATCACCATTCTCAACTCCAAGGTCGTTGCTCAAAGACTTATTGAATTGTCATGAAAGTAATATATTCACCCCAATTGTACTTTTGTGACCTTGGGAATTGTTCAAGGTAACTCTTGTGAAAATGAACCTTCATGGGCCCCATATGTGCTCGTGTGTGGCATAAAATTAATTGCAGCAGTTTAGATAATACAGCACGTTCATGTTAGATGCTTTCTTATGAATAAATTCATTAAAAAGAAAAACTAGAGATTGGAAGAAGCGCTCTCTCTCTCGAGCAAACTTAGTAGAGACTAACCCAAGCTGTAACCCTACCAAATTTTAAGACCTGATCTACAATTTTCGTGGAATTCATATTTTCATGTGGATTTCCATTGATGTGTTTACCTTGCTTATAAGCACACTTATTGTTTAATGCATGTAGTTTCAAACTGCTTCCAAAACCGAGAAATCAAAATAATTCTGTAAAGCATATCTGTGGACAAAATTGAAACCTGCAAAAACACACGGAAAAAAAGTCACAGGAAAAGATAAACAATTCAAGCGCCGTCGCCTTGAGCAAAATTAGGCTATGTGTGTGCACAAAAGTATTTTGTGTGGTTTCAAAGTAATTCACTTCTTCAGAATAAAAAATCTTTTAAAATATTTCCCTTAAACCTTTCCAAACATTTCCCCATAAAGGAATTAAAATACTCATAAAGAGCACACAAGTCACCAATACATTAGAAATTAAAGAAATATGATCAATATATATATATATATATATATATATATATATATATATATATATATATATATATATATATATATATTGATCATATTTCTGTAAAAGCAATCCAGTAACCGCACGTCATTCATAGCCATAAAACCCTGGAAAACATCCGAATGCTACAAGAAACGTTTTACGGTGATGTTTGTGGGTAAGTGACAAAAATAATAAACGGGCAAGTACATTGTGTATTAGAAATGCGTTGATCCTATTCAGAAAATGGCATCCGGCACAAATTCAAAAACGTTACCATGTTTGTTAGTATTTATGACATCTAATTTGTTACAATGGTCTGTAATGCGCAAGGTTGAGATACCAATATCTTTAAGAACTATATTTCCCATTTTGAAACAAAAAGTGATTGTAAATCATCCTTGCTACGGACGTTCTAAAATTACTTGGTTATTTTTGTCGCATATTTGGTGCATTCTGAATCAATATGGAGTAAATGAAACGGGAAGGATATGGGGTTTTTAAGTTTTATTCATAACTGTAACAAAACTCCAAACAAATAAACTTCAAGGAAACATAACCTTTTTTTTTTGAGATCACGGTTTCCCAAGTTAAGCCAACAGCACGCATTCACGAAACGCGACTAAATAATCCTTGGAAATAATCGAATAAAGCCTGTATTGCAATCATATAGCCATTAATGAGAACTTCCTACATAGAGTAGAACCTGCCTATAACGACCACCTGGGGGACTGAAGTAATACCGTGAAATGTCACAGCATACAGCGATTGTAAAATGTCCTCACAGCACACCCCGTATATTGTATATTTGTAAAGAGACTCAAGACGCGAGACCCTTGACTCGAAGAATTTTATTTGACCGACAAAAACTACCGGCAAACACGCATGTACGATGGTAATGAGACACTGAGTAAGGCAATCCATGGCCGCTAGCATGAGAGCAACTTTGATCTTAAAAATACAGAGTAACGGACAAATATGAGCTGTAACAAAAAAGAGGATAATTGTTAAAGCAGTGCTATATACTGTTACAATCAATAAACATTCATACATATTGAGCTGGGTTAAATATAAGGTAAACTTTTGCTCATTTAGAGGTTGTACAGAATTTAGTGAGCATTACAGACATAACAGATAGTCATTGTGCAGGGAACAGTATATATATTTTTTTTTCAAAATATTGTTTCACATAATGAGCAAATCTTGACATAGTATCTGGAGTATTATTACTATTATAAGGTTTCTATAACGTCATGTCTGATACGTTTCCTTGCGCTGGCCAATTCGGTTCTTACTCTAAATATTTCTGTTTCTTGTACTGTAAGTATGCATACAAAAAGCAGATCTTGTGCCGAAATGTCTTAAAGTATTCTGGCGATCCAGTGGTAATAAGAATAAAATTTTTAAAAAATAGAACTTAATTGCTGGACAAACGTCATTTGTCTACAGAAATTTTATATTTCCCAAAATATTGGACATGTAAGTACAAACAAAGTTGCTGTGATTTATTATTCGATTAGTCCTTTTTGCAGTTGAGCATTTTTGGTGGTTTGATAACCACACA
Source organism: Hermodice carunculata (assembly GCA_964020975.1). NCBI lineage: Eukaryota > Metazoa > Annelida > Polychaeta > Eunicida > Amphinomidae > Hermodice > Hermodice carunculata. The sequence goes on from OZ026625.1 coordinate 87,897,045, forward strand.
ATAATGTGCTATAGTTCACATTTGGGAGCACAAGCGAGTTGAAAAGTATTTGAAGCATATGTTAAGGGAGAAAACAAGAAGCCCTTTTACTGATGTAATGGTGATGCGAGAAGCTTGATTTTGTTTTTGCACAAGCTTTTTTGTAGAAATGCATTCAACCTACTCCTTGAGATTCAGCTTCAATATTTTATAACAGAAAAAAACACAAGCACATGTACTCCACTGTGAACATGTAAAATAAAATTTCGGCAAACAAAACATGATTCATGGCAGTGTAGACAACATAACAAGACGAGGCGCAAATAGTTTTAATAAAACAACACCAGAAATGATTCATCTGTCTGCTATCAAAGATAGAAGGTGCAAGTGGATTAGAATCCGGTAATGGTTCCTGAATGCACGTAAGTCTACTCTACTAAGCTTTAAACTTCGTGCCCGAGAACCACTCACATCAGACAATAGTCTACCAGAGCAGATGGGTGCAACGCATGGTTAAAATCATGTGGCAGTGGTTGGTAACAACAGGAGAACTCTTATCACTTTCTTTGCCATTTTCGACAACAGGTGATGTGTTCTGAATTGGTTTAATGATAGCAGATTCATATACTTTGTAACCAATATTTTTTTTTCAAGTACCAGGACGCCTACATTTCCAAAAATCATAAAAGAATGGTCCTGGTCGATAGCTGTTCCAGATACATTTTGGGTCCAAAGCGTCAAAAGCTCGCCAGGGAAAGCTGTTGACTCAGTTAAAACCTGCCAATGGAAGAGCTAGTATGATAATGGTATGAGACTAGCTTGCTTGCATATACGGGAACTGGAGCAAAACCGCCACAGTGGTCATTACCCACAACTAACTTTAGAGGCAGATGACACGCAAGAGAGTCTAACATGGCCGCTAAAATTTGAGAAGCATCCTTTGCGCATGCTCGTGACCTCCCTTAAAGCTCAGGACAAGAACTCCGTATTATGTATGCAATATCTAATCCCCTGTCTGACGCTTCTATCGCTTACAAACATTTAAACCAACGAGGCGCATAATAATTAATACACAAGTGAACAATGCATTTTGGTTCTGTTCCAGATGTGTTATGTCAGGCTTGAGGCTGCCAACAGGGGTCATGACGTAGCGGAATAACTAACATGAGCAGTCACGTGGAAATAGAACAAAGATCTTATCTACACTCTTGTTGGCCTTTTATGGTTCTCGTTATTAGGCTTGTGGTCTTTAAGCATTCTGAAACCATCATGAAGTAGTAATACTACTAATTTGCATCGAGCAATGGTTATCTGAAGACGTCTCTAACGGTTACAGTGGCAAACAAGATCAGCAAGTTGTCATGTAATAAATACAAGGTGCAAGGTGAGGAAAGTCCCAGAATTCCATTTCGACAGCAAATTACCTACTACTAGGTGATCAATTGTCACCTTGATCACCTTAATTGTCATCTAACCCAGCGCAATTATAGTTGTTAATTGATATTTGTCACTCTAATGCAGTCAAAAGGCGTTTTTCATTCAATATTATAGAAATCAGTAGGTAAGATGCTTTTTATCAGGGAGCCTGCATGGTTTTGGGATATGTAGCTTTACAGAATGTCAACGAAATTGATATATTAGATCTAACCTATAAAAATAAAATGTAAGCAGACTCTCATATAGCAAAAAGAGTCACTAACGCTCGTTGTTCAATATGCCGGTACCGTGTTGCAGGGGTTAATTATCCAGGGCTGGCCTCAGATCCTATATATGGAATACAGTTGGTGCGCCCACTCTTACGTATGGGATGGAGTGTATTTATTTGTCAGCTTCTGATTTGAAAGAGTTTGAATCTACCTTGGCAACTATTATTAAAGGCCTAGTACGTAATGGCAGGAGATCTCATCTGCAGCCCTGAGTGTGTTTCAAGTTTTTTTAACCTGGATAGTCGAATATTCAAGATTCATTCTCCAGTTAGAGACCTATCAAATTTATCTGTTACCCGAGTATTTAGTAACAGGGAAACCGTAAGGGGCACGTTTCTTGACCACATTGTTTTATTAATGTGTGTCCTGTTGCTTTCATATTGAGTGGCTCCCCAACAAGGATGAACATACGGCCCAACAGATGCGCACGTTTATCCACCATAGGTAGGGGCGTTGCTGACTATATTCGGTTCTTGTTGTGTCACATGGACTACAACAGCTCCTATGGACAGCAATGAAACTTGTTTTCCTACTAAGACTTTTAACGGTACACTTTACTGCTGGTCCGTGGTCCTACTTTTACTTTTCCGGTGGTGGTTACTGAGTTACTTGTCCTTATGTTGTAATGTTGTAATTATCATCTCTGTCAGTTCTATTTTACTTTTCAACTTGAGTTTGTGTAGTGATGCGTCTTGTGTTCTTTCTTGTGTTCATATTTATCCTTGCTTCAGTATGTTGATTTGTACTTTTATTTTCCCCATCCTTCGGGGGTTCAATGAAATATATACGGCCATCCACTTGGGGCTTACGGCCTAAACTTATATCTGTTAAGTAGGCGAACAGCTTTCGTCCACACAGATTTAATGTCGGCCGTCATTAACACTTTGCTGCAGGAAAACCAGACAGATAACATGGAATAAAAAAAAACCGCTTGACCATATATCCAACAGGCCAACAAAATCAAAATAAAATTCCAGCTATTTTCGTGCATTTGAGAATTGGCTTTCAGAGGTTGAGGTACAAATTGAGAAAATTTTAGTGGTCAGTTTTGTACATTCAAGTACGTGTTTTGTCATGCTTTGCAACTTTGCGTGGCATATATATATATATATATATATATATATATATATATATATATATATATATATATATATATATATATATATATATATATATATATATATATATTCCTACTGTTGATTCTGGTGCACAATTTGCACAACTCATGCTACGTTTCATTTGCAAATGCTACAGAGATTTCGTGTACCTGTTCCAACATTGGGAGGCCGATGAGCATGCACATTCTCCTGTATAAGTTATTAATCCGAGTAGGCTATATTCATATGTTCCAGCTACAATTCTTGTTCAACAAATGTCCTGCTCATATATCATTCAATTAAAACCACTGTTATAGACGATAATTTACATCATTATACCTCTGCAGAAAGTGCTGAATCGAAAAAAAACAAGAGATAACAAATATGTATCCGAGCTACTCAGTCCATATATCCCGCAGTGTTGGCTCAAGACACTGATGTTCGACACACGTTTTTTTGTGTTGAAAGGTTTTGACTAATAAAATCCACCTAGCGGTGGGCTGGACAGTCACAATTTACTGAGACCAGGTCAGTGAAAAACAAATTCAAGTCACGTTGCCCGTAAAACTACAAACTAAACCTCAGACGCCATTTCAAGTGAATTGTCCAGCATTAAATTGTTTCAGGTTTGTTCCATTGTTGGATTTGATTATTGCCCATATTGTATACAATGCCGTGCGCTTGGCTCCTACCGCCAGGGAACTTCGATGAGGAGCCCTGTGTTTCGAGACAGCTAGTTCTGATGTCAACCAACAAGTGCTTATCAATGACCAATCACAAAGAGAAAGCAAATGAAAACAACTGAAGATCAGGTGTGTAATTATGGATGAATTTCCATAAATTTTTCCCTCGAGACAAAACAGACTTATTTTATGAACACCGGGTGGCCTGTAAAATGAAGAATGTTGCGAAAAATTGGGTGCAGCTGGAGGAATCCCTTTGGAGAAAACATTTCTTTCATGACCTGCTCCTTCCGTGCTACTGAACACACCTATATTATGCAATAATTACTTGAAATCATTTGGAAGTGGTAAAATATTCACTCAATTGCACCTGCCGGAAATAAGAGCTCACCCTGTACGCACGGAAAAGCGCTTTACCATCGAAAGTGTTTTTTTAGACAATAATTGCAGTACGCGCTCATGAAATTCATTGCTTTCGTCAATGGCTTTCAAACTAAGCAATCTGTCTATACATTGAGAACGCTGGAATAAAAAAGAAGTCTTAATCCAACTTAATAAGCAAACAAGGAAAGGATCAGCACGCTACAACACGCGCTTGTCACGACTGAGCAAGTGTCAATATATTGTGCCTGCTAAAAGGATTTTCCAATGCTGTCGAGATGGTGCAATAAAACTACTTGTGGGGAGCAAAGTGATTACTCAACAAGTCAAAGATGACTTTATGGTGGTTCTGTCGACAAAGGTTAATAAAGAGGTATAATGATCCTGTGCTCCGCAGACTGGAGTCACCTGCTTATACAAGTTATAACTTTACTGCTCCACACATGTACTGTATTTGTGCTTACCAATAAGTTACCAAAAGTTTGATATTGCAAAAATTAGAGCAATATACCAGTTTGACCTTTGAAGGTCATTCAAAGTCAAATTAAGAACGGAAACCCCCCCCCCCCCAAAAAACAAACAAACGTGTAAGTACTTTCCTACTTATGTTTGATAATAATTATGCACCCATGGTCCACCATTACCAAGATATAAGCCAAAGTGTTAGTTTGACCTTTCAAGGTCACTGAAGGTCAATAGCAATATAACCAATAGTAACAACCCCATAAGCACTTCCTTTTAATCTGTAACCGTAGCCATCGGCCTACGATCCAACATCACTGAGATATAAGCCGGCATGACAAATTTGCTGAGTCAGAAAAACTTAAATTCCAATAAAACACAACGTAGGCATCCCCTGTCAGAGAATGCGTAATTATTTCCTTATCTTTATCTCCTTTACAATTTTGGTTAAGGTCCACCTGGACAGAATGTATGTGTACAAGCAAAGTATTCCATCAAAAAAGTTCTGGGATTACTGTAATACATGCACTCTATTGCTGGAAAATATTTACAGAGTTGTAGGAATTAATGCCACATTCAAAACTTTAATAGCCCTTAATTTCATCGAAACTCAACATGATGCCATCATTTTCGCTAAGTTGCATTATATTTCAATAAGATAATATTCTGGTAGAATTTTATGCTGTTTTGTTCTAATCTTGTAAAGAAGAAGTCGAAAGTTGCCATGGCACACAAGACTTCATTGCAAAACAAGGAAATGCAACGACACCTAGTGGCCAAAATATTAACTACGTGACCATTCTACTCTGATCCTCTTCGTGACTTTGTATGCAATATCAAAGCCATCAGTGGAGTAGTTCCTAAAAAGATGAAATTGTATTTTTAGTTTTCAAAAATCAAATAGTATAGAATAAAATTCACTCAAATAGACAAACTGAAACACAATAAAAATCATTATATATATATATATATATATATATATATATATATATATATATATATATATATATCCTCCCCATAGCTTGCAGAGGCCCACCGTGCAAACACCTATGATCAACATCAAAGCATTCCATGCCACATATTTGACAAGTGGCAGTATACGCAGTGTTGCGATATGCATGTACAGTGCCAGTTCGATGTGCCATGGCTTTGTCAAACATACACATATCATTTTCCATCGTCTCTAGTCATATTGCACTCTGACAAAATACTATGAAATTTTGTTCAACCGTTCTGGATACGAAGTCTAAAATGGCCTTAACTCACTTTAATTACTTTAGAAAATAAAAAGGTTGTCGCCCCACCTGGTGACCAAAATGTAAACTACATGACTAAGTGGTTAAATTCAATTTTTTTTCTTTTTTTTTTAAATAACAGAAATGGGCTAGCAACGTAAAAAAAAATAATATGCAAGTGAACGGGGACTTGAATTCGAGTTCCACACAGCCTCACTCTGGTTTCTGTCACCAGAGGTCAGCAGTGTTCCAAATATGTCAGGGACTTTTAAATAGGGAGGTGTAAAAAAATAAATGTTCTTGTTCGGTCCTGGCCGACTTTCGTAATTATGATCATTGCTTGACATAGAAATGGATTCCAGGTCAAGAATTTGCAAAACGTAATCGGTAGCTCCACCGTTATTACTGGGCGATACTATAGACAATTCGAAATGAAGTCAACCTGCTTATTGTGTTTATATTGACAATGAAACTGATGACGGTAATGTAGGCCTAGCATGGAGTTAAACATGACAAATAGGTCATTGTTTTTCACTGTTCTGCTTCCGAATTTCCATTCTAGAAAAAGCTCACTTCTATATCCAAATTTTCTGGCCAATTTTACCATCTCCCTCCACTACTCCCCAAAGTGTTCACACATTGGAAAAAAGCTTGCTTCAAAAGAGGTTACAGTTGTCCCTGTCGCAAGAGACCCCTGTCGTGAAAGACCACCCTTTCACGAGAGATCACTTTGCAGATCCCAAAGCCCAATACTTCCCATGCTAATTTACCTGTCATGAAAGACCACCTGTCTCATAAGACCACTTTTTGTTGCTTTAGGGGTGGTCTCTGGTGACAGAGACCGCTGTACATGTTATCTTTCATGATGATAATATTAATGATATATAATTATATCAATGCCCCTCCCCCACACAAAAAGACAAAAAAAATCTCAATAGTTCCCACTTGAAAAAATAGTATCTTAAAAAGTATGTGTAACATTTTTCTCATGTTAAATAATCCTTCATAATTCATTTTTTATTAATTTCGGGTTCTGCAGTAGAGACTTGCTGAAGACTTTGCTGACGGGATGTTCATCCCGAGAACTACCCTTTATCAAAATTGAGGCTTCCTGCTGACATCAAGGCACCGCAAAATTTTTGATACATCTACCGATGTTCCAAGCACCCACCCAGCATGGTTATGCGAGTCATGCCGTTTGAAACTAAACAGGTGGCGAAAAAGAACAAAATATCTAAAATGTCAAACAATATAAACATTAAGTTCGTGCAATGTGATCACCCGGCCGATGTCCTACATGAAATGCAAAATCTTTCCAGTCTGAAAAGCCTAGGAGAAGAACATGGGTGGGCAACCCAACAAATTTCAAAAGTGCTGCTAATTAAAATCATAGGCAGTGATTGTTTCATTGTTTTACATTTACATTCGAGCTAGCTTTTAACATTGCACGTATAGGAGAGAGCCTGGTGTGTTATGGGACCATAATACATGAGCCTTGTGTATTATAGGACCATAACAGTCACGCCTCGCTCACATTCCAAAACGCCACGCCCACCTGGGTTACCGGAACTCAACACTTGAACAAGCTGGACAAATCAGTTTCTGGTCGGTTCTCTCAATTCTATGTAGGCCTGCTATATTTCGTGTAATCAACCAGGAAAATTAAGGGGGAAATGTAAATATAAGAGGGTCACTTTTTTGTGTGTTATGGCGTAATGACGCGGGTGATTGAAGCTGGCATCGGGCGAGGCGCGCTGGCGTGCACCACTCCCACGATACCAATTTCATGATGTTTGTGTGCTAAGACATATATTTCTCACGAATGCAAAGGAATTTATCATTGAAAACTCATTTATTGAACTTGTGAAACTGTTATATGAAAATGATACTAACCTTTCCTTGCGCTATATAAAAATTTTACCTGTGACGCTGCCGAATTAAATGCGGCGCAAACAGACATATCGAAAGAAAGAAAGTTCAAAAGCTCTTGATCGGTTTCGACTTTTTAAAAAGCTTACAAGTGTACACTCGGAATAGAAACTAAGACCTACAAAAAACTGAGATCAAAGGGCTCTTTAAAATGAAGGGAAAAAGAAAACAAAAACCAAAAATGCAAACAAACAAAACAAAAACACAAAAAACACCCATGTCTTTATATTGCCTGTGTAGAGTTAACATCCTATTTCTGTGAGACCTCGGTTGCCATTGTGGTGACCAAAAATGTAATGTCATGTGTGTGTATGCATGTGTGTGTGTGTGTGTGTGTATGTGTGTGTCAATAAGTTGTGCTATCTTCCAGTACAGAATAACATGGTTTTAACTGGTGCAGTATTATTAAAATCATTCATTTGTGCATTCATGTGGTGACACGGCTCTTATACATAAGCACATATTTGCAGCACCATCCTGCAACTCTGATATTTTATCTGTAAAAGGGTGTATATCACAACTGAGAAAAAAATAATTCTTTCTTATTTTTACGGCCTCCTGTTGATCTACAAACCCAAACGGCTAACTGGACAAAAATTCGGGCAAGTGATAGAGCAACTTCCTCGTCCGGGGGAAAATGGAACACAGAAATTTAGAAAGTAACCAAGTTAGCTTAACTGCACACAGAAAATGAGAGGACTCTTAAGATTTATCATGTTTTGAAATTACCTCAGAGTTGCATCAGATCTGTACATCACGGTCTCTGTGATATCCGCGGTCCAATCTTACTGAAGAGAAAAGTGCATGTTCACGAAAGACACTGACCGTAATCAATTTGACTTCCGCTATGTACGCATTGGCACCTCTTGCATGTCAAACAAACAAGTATTTGTCTGTATGCTCAGCAACACACAGGAAGAAGCACAGACAGACACAAAACAACCAGGAACAAAGAACTTGGTGTTAAACAATCAATGATTTCAAAGTCGGCATATTTTTGAATAATTTTTTTGTGCCGTAGTATACAAACAAAATTAATGGAAGCGCAGAGAGACAGAGAAAGAATTCTGTTACAGATGGGCTTTAAATGGGGATACGGGTTAGACTGTGTCCCTCGAGGGTGTATTTCTACCTGGAAGTCCACGTTATTAATTGTGGCCAGTAATGAATATTGACAGTAACGGGACATTGTGCATTTATTCAGTGACATATAAAACCCGCCTAATGTTATGACTGCTATTATCATGCCACTTATTTGCTATGGTATCCGACTTTGCTGAGTTATGTTCAGTTTTGGTGCCCCCAATCTTCATATTTGAAATAATACAGGGGAGAGGGTTTGTGTTAAACCCAACAATATGTTTCAAGCTTCATTGCGTATACACCATTGCGTAATCAAAATTGTATTTTCAAGCGTTTCTGAATACCAATATGCTCTGAAAACTAACTCAGGATATTTTGTATCTTTGGTCAAAATAGTTTTATTTTTTAAATTAAAGTGCGTGTTTGTTTGTCTCTTTCTTTAAAGTTTAATTGTTAATTTAATATATCCCTCTGTTTGGTTGTTTTTTAATTGTTTATTTTATTTATTTGTTTACCCACTCGCCTACTTAGTTATTTATTTATGTTTTTGTAATACACGGTACTCAGTGACCACGTCTACCCCTTCCCCCGGCTGTCCTCATGTAAACTTGCTGCACGGAATAGCCAGCGAACATCCAGGGGAACAACGTTTGTCGGAAACTGTCACCACGATATCGATTCTGAGAAAAGGACAATGTTTCACCTATGACAGGGATAGCTTCTCTTGCATACACAGTTCTGGACAACTATGACTCATTGCTGCTCAGAAATGTAGTTCAGCAACCAAAATACCTGTTTGTTCTCTCGATTTTGTCTCATTTACAAAAACATGTGAAATATTTTCATGGATAATTTAATATCAAATGGATAGGTATGTCAGACAGGTGAGTAATTTCTGCTAATGCTTTGGTCATCCCCTCTGGACGATACAAGGTGTCTAAATTAATTGTGTGTTTACGGAGAACTTCACAAAGCCATCCCAAATCATAGCAAATACAAATCGACACATATTTTCTTGTCGTGTTGCCTGGATTAGTCGGCACACGGAACTTTCAATCAGATTCTCAAATTAATACCACTGTCTTGTAAAATTTTAAGGCAAGCGTCCGCGTTTGGAAAAAGGGGGTTAAAGGCTACATTGGTTTATTGGTAATATGATTCAGCGATTTAGACACTCATCAGACTATGATGAAAAATAAATACAAAGAGACAGGTAAAGCAAAGCAGAACTCCTGCTTGCCATATATTCCGCGTTTATCATGTTTCTGGTAGCTATGGCAACGACAACACTGACAAAAATTAGTGCTTAGTAACCGCTGAGACAGTTTGCAAGATGAAGTGACCTTGTAACCGTCGCCAGGAGAATACAAAAGAGAGGTCCTATTCCCGCAGTATCTGTTAACGACAAGTTCAGTTACAGAGGTCCGGTGACGCTACAAGAATGTGTCGTGAAGCATCCAATGTCAACGGACTGTTCAAGTGTTTTCTTTGTCGATTCTGAATTGGTACGAACTAAGTGCCATTTGCCTTTTCATTAAGCATCAAGTAACTTGCGCTTCAATACCTCAGAAATACGTGGAATATGCTAAATACAATGCTTTCTATTGAATTGGATGCACCGCTGTAATTTTATACAATGTAGACAAGGAAAGCAAATCCACGCTTGAACTAGAGCAGGTTGACCTGGAAATGGCGCAGAGTTCAGAGTATGATGATCATTATGTCTGGCACCAAGGTTCACATGGGCTTTAAAAATTAGTTCACCAGCACCATGTCAATGCACTTAAAGCCAGCGTGATCCAACGTGTCGATTACTAAAAGCAGATTTCACAGTTTGATAGAGGGAGGATCACTGAAAGGCTAGAGGGTTCCTGGGGGCATGGAGTGGCCAGAGGTAGTAACGTTCTATATGTACTATCAACAGGTGCACGGGGGACTTCCGACACAAGCGCTACTAATCCACCAGGACACACCTTCAAACATCAATAGAAGGTCCTTTTCAGAACCACCACACTATCCAAAAAGCATAGTTAAATCCAACGGTATCAAAGACCAGATAATCTTTACATTTACCGTTTATATTATACCCAAATGCTGAAGTAATTTTCTCTTGCTATGCGGTACGAAAAATAAAACTGTAAATTCAGCGAACCTGCGTGGAAGCTGATGAGAGAGAGAGAGAGAGAGAGAGAGAGAGAGAGAGAGAGAGAGAGAAAGAGAGAGAGAGAGAGAGAGAGAGAGAGAGAGAGAGAGAGAGAGAGACAGAGACAGAGAGAGAGAGAGAGAGAGAGAGACAGAGAGAGAGAGAGAGAGAGAGATAATGCGACGATTTTAATTTCATTGTAAGGAACATTCATTTCTCCTTAGCAATACCGCCCCCTGCCCTTGAGCTTCGGCAGGTCCAAATAAAGTGTAATCATTATGGTAATGTTGATTTGTATGCTGCATGTTGATTTCTCGTGCAAGCCATGAATCTGTGTGATCAGTATACAATACATTACAAATCATGCCAAATACTCGGCGTTACAATAGAATAATTAGCCTTCGAGTTATTATGATCGAGGCATTCACACACAATAAAGAAAATTCAGATTGCGAATACCATCATGCGAAGGAATAAAATACATTATAAAATTGGTCATATATTGTATAAATACAATAAAATAACGGGGTTCATGTATGTGAATATGAACGGTTGAAACATCATTAAGGTTAGTCCTGCAAGGATTATAGGTCATCACATGTTGAGTTATTCTGGCTTAGGTATAGTTGGTTTCGTACAAATTCGACATGGAATAGTTACACGAACATTTAGAACCATACCCAGTTTTAATTAGTCTTTTAAGAACTTTAAGGTTGTGGGCAGATTTGATTTTAACGGGCAGGGCAATTTTCACACCTTGGTATCCAAATGATTTAATACCGGTGCAACTGGTTCTGTAGGCGTCAAGTTTACCTGTTTCTTGGCAGTAAGGCAGGCAGTCAAAAGCTTTGCTAAGGTCCGTTACAATGATACCTACAATTTCTCTGTTTTCGAGGGATTGCTTCCAGTTCTCAACGATCCTGATAAATGTCGCTTGACAGCTATATTTCTTTTGGAAAGCTGCCATATAATCTTAGAGGATTCGATCGAGATAACTAGTTATTTGGTTGTCTAGGATTCTTCCAAACACCTTTGATAAACACGTCAGCACACTGATGGGTCTGTAGTTTGGGTTGTTTAGTTTCTTTTTGTCCTATACCCTCGCTTTATGATAGCTAGCTTAACTCATTCCATACTATGGTGACAGGCCTTGGTCAGTGGTTCTGGCATCGCCTGGCAAGTCATGCTGCAGCTGCCGCAGGGGCAGCTGCAGCATGACTTGCCAGGCAGTACCAGAACCACTGACTTAAGACTATAGGAAAGTTGGTTCTTGAACGAAAGCTCTTTTCTTGAATAATTTAAATATGCAATTAACATCTTAAATCCAGGTAAATATACGGAGAAATCAGGGACTGGTATGGGATGAGTTAAGAGCCTTGGAGAAGTTAGTTTTTGAGAGTGATGTATTTACGCATTGGGAGACAGGTAAACAAATAAAAGCAGAAGAAAGCTTTTTTATTTTGGCTGGTATGGTATCCTAACCAGGGGCCTTTGTGTTCCGGGAAAAAGGAAGTAACAACATGGATATCATAGAAGATTTGCCTTCGTAAAGGCAGATCTGGAGGCCTTTGTATATTATTGGATAGTCTCTGTATCTTTCCACATTCTCCTTAACAAAATCAGTATCTGCTCCATCTTCCAATATTTGGTTTGAAGCTATTTGACATAAGAAGTCATTTTAGCACATTTGTAACTTGGATAGATAGATATCAAAACATCTACTTGTAATAAAATGATGTTGCTGTCAAAGTTGTCGTTATTGCTCATAAATGCTTTGATGGTTTGCTAGACATTTGTATTGTTTGATTCGTCTTCACAGTTTCTGTGAAAAAATATCAGTTACGGACTTGGTACGAATTTCTGTTTTGAGATTTTGATGTTTGAGAAAAAATATTTTATTTTCTCTTGGTTGGTCTGTTGTGATGTTTATTTTTTGTATATGGCTGTGGTCATTATTCCTTTGAGATAGCACTATTCATAAACGGGACTTCTTTAGTCCATTCATATATGCCAAGGCCTCTTTCTTTCATTTTTTTTTTTTGTTTTTTTTTTTTTTTGTTTTTTGTTTTTTTTTTTTTTGTTTTTTTTTTGTTTTCCTACTTGGATAGAAACCTTATATAACAATTTGTATAGAATCCGGATTCTGGAGAAGAAAAACACCAACTCCCTTAAACTGTGATATGCGTATTCGGTCGGGGGGGGGGGCATATGTTTATTTCAAACATCGTTTCCAGTTCGGAAGGTTGTATTAGCAAACGAAACAGCAGTAATACATGATAACGTTGTAACTGGTGGCCCCGGAGACTATTTTCGTCGAAACGATCACCTGGACCCACGTTGACCAATCTGATTCTTTGCTAAATTATCATAGAACCAAACCTACATGTACCAATTTTGGTTATTTTCGTCTGATTGTCTGGTCTGTGATATTTTATGCAATGTTCAAAGGTTAAGTTGTTGAAATGTGACACAGAGTCCTTTTTATGCAATTTGTTGTACTTTCGAGACCAATGTCTTCAACAACAGACTTGCAGTAACTGGTGCTTGACATCTGGAACTGGGATATCTGCACCCATAATTCAATCGAGGTAAACTAGGCATGATCAATAAAACAAAAAATATTTGTTTTGTGGGCATTGAGATCATTGCCCTATGCTCCCCTCTCTCCATGTCGTTATTCCAAGAGGATTATGAATGTAATGTTTACAAACGGTCACATGGCTTGATTCAAAATTCATCAAAATATATGTATCGTTAAAGTTCTAATGATTGACCACTCTAGATTTCTTGATATGAAGCACTTATATGTTACAAATGCCCTCTGAGAGAGAAGGCAATATGACGGAAATTACTCTTCTGTCAATCTGTTCGTCCATCTTTCTGCTTAAAAGTTAAAGACTTTCTATCCTTACACATTATAGGTCTCATACACTGAGTATCTTGAGTGTGAAGCATTGTTGACACTGGCATATACATGTATTCTTATATCCTTATTCTATACCCCTTCCCTCAAAATGGTTTTTGGTATATTTTCTCGTTGTCGCCTTATCACTCATTACCGAGTAAGACACACTTATGGCAAAGAAAGTGTACCGACTGTCTGCTTTATTGCATCAAAATAAATTGCGCTGCCACGTCGGGATAAAAATAGCCAAAGGCCAGCATTGGCAAATGACTTCTTCAATACTTAATTGCGGGAACATTCTTTTATGTTTTTGAAACTTTAGTCAGAGTTCTTTGTTGGTGCAATATCCCCAGGTTTTGGTAGAGGTTGTTTTCTTGAAGAGAGCAACAGCTCATCTGAGCTGTAATGCCGTATGTCGCCTTATCTAATAGACACCACCCACATTTGCACTAATGGGGTGAGATGTCCATAATTACTTCCATCCGGAGTTTACAATAAAAAGAGCATCTAAAAACCCGTAGACTTTTTCAAGTTGTTTACTGAAATAATATCAACGAGCAAATTTTAGAAATATAGACACCCGCCCTGTTTTTGTTCTTTCAAATTATTTCTTTCTTCCCCTTTTCTTTCTATCCTTGCTTTCGTCCATTCTTTCTGTCTTGTTTCTTTCTTTCTTTCTCTGTCTTTCTCTCTTTCTTTTCATGTATGCTCTAATTCTGTCTTAACTTTATCTTCTTATTTAGAAAAAATAATATAAAAATCATCTGGCGTGTGGTTCGAGACGGACAAGGCGCTTGCCTCCTGGACACACACACACACACACACACACACACACATTCATATATATATATATATATATATATATATATATATATATATATATATATATATATATACCTGAACGATTTTTACACATGTATTATTCCGTAAAGTTTGAAGTCACACGGAGCTACGTCTGAGACCCATGTTCTCTGTAATGGGCCCGCTAATTTACATATTTTAGCCTACTCGTTATGTATTTTCGTGCGATATTTTGAAATGATAAATAAGCAATTATATATGCACAATCAACATCTTTGCTCCTCTTTCAGTTAAATTTTAACGTTCAGGCTGTGTCAAAGAAGCTTTCAGCACACATAAAACAGCAAAGACATGTTGTGGTAATTGCTACTTATCATGGCTCACAATCTGAAACGCATGAATATAAACATTTACAAATTAAATGTTTCTGGAAAGTTAATGATCAGTAGATTCTTAATATAATTGTTGTTTTAACTTTACGAGCTAATTACTGAATAAACACGACACTTCCTTGCAGGCATGTCAAATGTCAGACCCTACTCAAATGTGGACATAAATCTTCAGGTTCATCTCAATTTCAAACTTTTTTCTCAGAATAATCGCGCAGCTCAAAATTTATCAGGGATTTTTTGATATCTGGTCTAGTTTTCCAAATATATCCGTCCAAATATGGAGCAAGCTTAAAGTATAGGAACGTCAAGTTTGGCTTTTTGAGTCTGCAAAACAAACACTGATAACAAATCCATGACACTTTCTTTTACAAAAATGAACCTGTAAACAGTCATTTGCATCCGAGTCTGATGTTTGGACACACTTTCGATTGAGATAATTGTTAATATAACAATAGTATGACAAAGTTGGAATCGCAGTCAGATTTAAAATCTTTGGATCACGCCCAGTACAAAGATATATACTTTTACGTGTTATCATTAATATTTTTTCACTGTATAAACTTCGATAGGCAGTACCCCCCCCCCCCAAAAAAAAGGGTGAAAAAAAAGGCTTTGGTCTTTGACGTATCTTTAAGCTTGTTGAGCTGTCGGCTCGGACTGGCTCATGTCTCAACGCTGAACCAGCTCAGAATTTTACAATCGATCGTAGTTGCCACTGCTAACTTGTCAGATATCCTGAAGTCACTGAATGACCGCACCTGTGACTCGCAGCTCAGTGCGTAACAGTAATTAAAGTCGGGGCGTGGTCAACATGGTCAGGCGGATCCCCGAGTGTACACTAAATTAACTCAATAAAACCTGTGCTATTTCTTGGGTTTCATACATTGAGTACACTCTACAGTTCAAAATTCTCAGCACATCCTGAAAGATGTCAAATGAAACAATTCACGTGTGCAAGGTGATGCGAAAGCTAGAGTGGCGCCAGAGGTACACAGAGGCATTGTCCCGATATTACTCAAGATATCCCATGATACGAAAAATTACTGCAAAGGGTTATGAACGATGTCAGTCAATATTACCACCGGACAGGTTGGTCTGTGTCCTATGATTTATTTTTACCTCCAAGGAAATATCCATATTGTAGAATGGAATTCTCGTTTCAATTTCGACAGCAGAATGAACTGTCTCATGAACCGACTGCTCGGGAGGCATCACTGGCTTTGCCCGCCCCGTTGTCGAAAAGATCAAGTCCCTCGTTGTGCAGGCGAGAGGACAGTTTTCTTTGAAAACAAAAAACAGTCAAACAAAAAAAAAAAAAAAAAAACAATCGGCGTGGTTGGCAAAATAAATATGGTGGGGGTGGGAGTGTTCAAGAAGATTCATTAGTATCTGAGATCCTGATCTCAGATGTTATTGAGAGGTGTGAGTGGAGACGTCACATCTACTGTACTTATTTTGGTCGATTGCTGCTTAAAAAAAATATGAGGTTATAAAGTGGACTCAATCAAATTTTAAAACAGTGACTGCATATTTCATACTGAACCATTTGTTATTCAAACGTTTTCTTTTTATGGGGGGAAGGGGGTATAATGAAGCTGGATTGATTATTGGCCCACACTATATTGTAATGATGTACATAGACAAACTTTAGCAAGTGCAGGTGTCTGACCCACAGACAAGATGAGTATTTTCTTTTGAGCACGGTTGATCACGGAGCCGAAGGTTGAGCGAAGTGCGCGTCTGGTAGAAAATAACCTTTCATTTCAAGTTGAGTATTTTCCACTATTTTTGTGAAAGTAACAGATTTAGTGTACCGAGGGATATTTTACAAAGGAGGGTCCTACCTATTGCATCTTTTACCATGCGAACACTTCTATATGGCTCCAAACAGTGCAATGGCAAAGAAAACGAAATTATATTTTTAGCTGTACATCAGTATATAAAAGCCACAGCAAAGCTCGGGGCAGTAACTTAATGATCTACAATTATACAATATATGATTTCTGACGGTTTCATCCTTATTTAATTCTGATTCAACCTTTAATAAGTCAGTACCCCATCTACCGTCCCTACGTGGCGTACTGTCTTGGTTACATCCTTAATACTTTGTTTCGTCATTTTGCCACCTATATGTATTGTAATGTGATGTTAACTACTACTTGGTCTTTGTGATTACCTGGTGTGTAATGTCTTTTGATTTCTATGCTTTTATATGTACAAGAGGGATTAATACAGGGTTCGCCCTGTTTTCTAATTGTTGTTTGAATAAAATATGTCTAAATCAAGTTGAGTACAGATAAAACAAAGAACACTGGGAAAGATGATTTGCTGCATAGCAAATCAGTGTGTGTGTGTGTGTGTGTGTGTGTGTGTGTCTTCAAAACATATTGGTAATTTAGTTGAAACGTATTTATTTAAACTGGATAACCTTCTAGTACATAAAATACTACATTTCAGGCTCTCCAGACAGAGAGACACACAATAATATATACAATACATATAGGACAATAAAATCAATAATAAACAGTGCATATGTACCAAAATCAAAAAGGTTTCAGCAAAATTTACATTCAATCAGAACACAAAACGTCTGGTATCAGTTATAACTTTATGGACGGCGTCGAAGAGTTGACTATTAAGGCGGGCAGAGAGATCCTGATTTCCATGCACGAGAGAACCCAAGAGTATGTCACTGGCTGGATGCACAATCAAGCTAGGGTTTACTCCAGGAGCCATGATACAACAAGCCGTTCTTAATAGAGATCTTCTGGGTATAGCATAGAGAGGACATTCTATAAAGAAATGAAGTGTGCTCTCGTGGGAATATGAACATGTGCACGCTGGAGAAGGAATAATATTGAATTTATGAAGGTGTGAGTTTAATTGAGATAAACCCAAACATAACCGTGTGTGGATGATGTTAGGAAACCTCTTGCCATATGCCTGATGAGCCGGTACAGGATCTACAGACAACAACGTACTTTTAAAACCAGCTTTAAATTGAAAAAGTGCAGCAAACTGCCTTATATCGTCCGGAAGGTCATACCATAGTTTAATAGAGGAAGGTACCAAGGAATTTTCAAAACGAGCAGTGTGGTGCTTGAATTGTCTGAGGCTGCGGCGATTTCTTAACTGGATAGTAATCTGGCCATCATTGATTAGGATCAAGTCCGAAAGATAAGCAGGAGTGAGACCATTGACCATTTTATAAAAAAAGTCCTGATTTTTAAAAATGCCTTCTGTAGGCTAGCGTTGGCCAGCCTAGTTCTTTCAATAAAAAAATGACACGGCGTGCGCTTTAAAGCTCCAAGACATATACGGGCTGCTTCTTGCTGAGCAGACTCAAGGGCATTCGAATGTGGCAATGTATAGCTATTCCATAATGCAGGATTAGAAGTTGGAATGGCATCTATAGCTTTGAAGTTATACAAGATTTAAAAGTTCTAATGGTGCTATTTAGCATAATCTAAATTGCTACTACTTTTATTTTTAATTCAATAGGTGCGCAATGGTCAACAACCCCCTAGTAGAAGTTAAAATGGCATCTCTATCTATAATAGTTTTGAAGAGATTGAACTTTTAAAATTCCAATTGCTGCAAATTAACAAAATTTAAATTCCGACAACTTTTGTTTTAAATTCATTAGATGCGCAATGGTCAATAACCCCCTAGTAGAAGTTGGAATGACATCTCTCTCTCTATTATACTTTTGAAGATATTGAAGATTTAAATATCAAATGCCCCTAATTTGCATAATTTTAAACACCTTCATTCCTCTGTATGAAACAGTCCAACTCCTTGTATGGAGGTACAATCATGCCCAGTTTGGAGTTCCTATGTGTAATAGTTTCCGAGAAAAATGTCGGACAAATTTGGTGGTAAAGAAAAAAGAAAGAAAGAAAGAAAGAAAGAAAGAAAGAAAGAAAGAAAGAAAGAAAAATAGAAAGAAAGGAAGAAAGAATTTTAGCAAAAACAGAAAAGTGTGTGTTGACACACACACACACTTCAATTAGCGCTGAAGCAGCTATTATTCGACAGTGATATAATTTTAAGGCATGAAAGATGTTGAATATACACTGAAAACAGATGAATATATACAGCCAGTACATTTACAGACCCACAGCTTTCAAAATCAAGAGTTTAACAAAATTAAGTCAAACCGAAATTCTGGTTATACATAGGATACATATAGAGCATTTACAGGAGGGGCCAAGCCATTCATTTAGAGTCGTAACTTGCTTAAAAGCAGGAGGTAGAGAGTTCCATATCCTGACCCCTTGTTGCCTCAGAGAATTATAATAGTAGGTGACATAACCATATTTGGGCAGAAAGAGCTTGTGTTGTACATATGTAAATTCCTTTTTGTCAAACAAATCGTCAAGAATTGACGGACATATTTCAAATATATTTTTGTATACTTTAACGGTCAGCGTTCAAAATAGATCTGCGTGGCATTATCACTGTGGCCGCTTTAAAGGCGGAGTCTTAATGGGAATAACGAAATTAACCATTAGAAACGGTTCATAAGAGGTTGCATGATTGGTCTCTTTACAGAGAAGTCATAAAAGGGAGATTTCAACGTTCACACATAATACATACATGCGTGCATACATACATACATACATACATACACGCATACATACATACATACATACATACATACACACGTACATACATATATACATATATACATACATACATACACGCATGCATACATATATACATACATTCATGGATGCATGCATGCATGCATACATACATACATACATGCATGTATGGATGCATACATTGCATACATACATACATACATACATGCATGCATACATACATACATACATACATACATAGAGACAAAGTCTCACTATTGCAAAGTAGACAAAGTCCTCAGACACTGAGGGCTTTAGTTTACCTTTTATTTGCGTTAAGGGGGGTCCTGAACATCACAAGAATTTGCTTCAGGTGATTCATGGAGCATATGGTAAAATTCCTTCAACAGAAAAAAATGTAAAAAGATGAATCTATTTGTGTATCTACACGTGTAAATAGGTAGACCGTGCGAAGCAAATATGTTGTATCGTTGTCAAGCTGAAGGACATGATGAGGAAAATCGATTTTACGCCACGGTAAAAGTATCTAATTTGCCGTGAAGTCGGAAATTAATTGAAAACTTGGTGAAAGATTCCCAGACGGTGGAGCTGACTATCAATTGATGTCGTTTTCAAAATGTAGACTACCGTTATTTTACATCGGATTTTTGGCAGAGTTCCGGCGGCGTCCTTAACTGTCTGTAAATAAGAGTCACATTGCTAGCTTTACGCCGTGCCCCTTAACTCTATCAGAACATCCTGTGTCCAGGCCACTTTATGTTAGGAACGACCAGGTCCCAATAGTCTAAATGACCATCCCTCTGTGCAAGATTATGATTACTGTCTGGTGTCGTTGGATTTCCCACTTATGTTCGGTTGGATTTCTGCTCTTTTTACCGAATGTCGTTTATTATTATTATTATTATTATTATTATTATTATTATTATTATTATTATTATTATTATTATTATTATTATTATTATTATTATTATTATTATTATTGTTATTATTATTATTATTGTTATTATTATTATTATTATTGTTATTTAATGGATGAACCCCAAGGGCGTCAAGTTGTCCGTCCGTCCGTCATTTTGTTTTGTTCTGTCCCTTCACCGTTTTTTTGTTTTTGTTTTTTTTTGTTTGGTGAAAATGATATCACAAGACATACTGGCCACTAGAAACTCAACTTTACCTCAGCTGTGCCTTTAGACTATTTCTTTTTGTATCAATTACATTTTGGTGACTTCGGCTTCATTGTCTTGGTTACAGGACCCATGTATGGTAACAGGTGGACGCAATAGTCAATGATTTGAATTAAATTGACCATTTTTCCCTCAATTCTAATCGATACTTTTTGCACGTGCTTACAGCGACGGCTTATATGTGGCCACTCCGTACAAAAGGTGAACACACTTTTTCCCTCTGGTGCTTTGATATCTGAATGTGCCTTCATTGAAATCAAGCAGCTCAGATATAGAAGGAAGCGAGAGTTTCTTCAGTGCAATAAACATATCGGGTGCAATTTATTTATTCATTCCTTGGTGATGGTCTTTTAAAATGAAAATATAAACAAGCCTGTGTGGAGGCGACGGCTTCTACATTCTTTGCAATGTACCATACATGTAGCTATGATTTGTACGCGTGACGAGAACAAAAGGCGATGAAATGATTTTTAAAAGGAATGTGTATTTGTGGTCGAGAAGACCTCACACCTTTGAAGTAAATAATGCAAATTAAATCAGTGTTGCATGATGATTTATTTACACTTCGAAAATGTTTAGAGGCACTTAGACGATATAGTTTGGAAAAACGCATGGGGAGCTGCGCTATAACCATGTTTGCGCTGGCTGTGAAAGCCTCAGTGAACAAAATTGGTCCGCAGTAAACATGGCTCAGCACAGAATACATAAGGACAGCTGTAGGTTACAAGTTTACTGCCCTAATATAGTCAATATATTTGGGCTCCTTGTGGAAATAGCTTTGATTAAATGCAGCAGTTTTCTGTTCCTGACAGATAAGTTTCCAAGATAAGCATTAGCGTTAATGTAAGTGTCCGTAGTGACGAAGGGTAATTTCCCTTTGAACCTATGGGATACGATGTAGTAAATATGATCTGTTAATTCCTACAGCAATATATATATATATATATATATATATATATATATATATATATATATATATATATATATATATATATATATATAACTAATTTCATGGGTCTTTATGATGTCTCCCAACTCGAGTACAAAATGTTGTCATGTGATGAAACATGATCCCATCGTGGAGGGATGTTAATACCACCATAATGCCCTATTTGTGGTAATGGTAAATTAAGAAAATGTAAAGGTAAACATGACATTTTTGTTTAGGTTTTGAGGCTATTGAAGGTCATTGCCTCTGATTTTCTGATTTCAAGTTCACAAGTCTCTTACTATTTTTACAACAAAGATTTTTTTTCTGTAAGTAATTAAATGTTGTGGTACCTTATGTGTGGTTCAGAAAGGCCTATAAATTTATGTCAGTGTATAACAGCGCGACACAGCCATATAATTATTGTTATATATTTGACCGTCAGACACAGCAGACAGGTCATGTGAGGATGTAACGGGTATGTACGAGTTTTATCCAACTTTTTGTGATCCACCATCTGTAGCATGCAGTTGACGATGCCGACCTGTGATATATATATAGATTCACAACGAATAGCATATCTGATCACATCTTGCAGTTATCCGAGTATCGTTTTGCAGAAGTCACAACTGCTTGCTCCACAAACGCTAGATGCCGCCACCGGACAGTTGTCAAGCCACTTGAAAGCCTGGATGCAAACCACTGGTCCCTGGCGTATCTTACCAGCTAATCCATCATGTTGTCCGGCGGGAGACAACAACGACGTTGTTTAGACAAATTGATCCCCTATATTGATTAGAGAGATATCCATCCGACGGAAATATGCATGGGACTCTCTGATCAGGACCTGGTGTGCAAAGACACTGAAGAACACAAGACAGCCTAATCACAATTTCCTCTTAATCAAAATCAATGAGGAGGTGACGGATTGGGCTTCGGATCATGTTTGGCGGCATCAATCGGGAGAATTACCTCGTTTGCTGATAAAGAGAACCTACTCTGTGAAAAAAACTACTAGCGCGATTTTCTTGGATGAAATATTTTCCTCTTAACAATCATTTTAAAGCAATGTTCTAACTAATTACGTCTCGAGTTTTTATTTATCGCGTGTTAAAGAATACGCGTTGATCATTTGCATTCTGCCCCACTTTGTGAATAAGTAATCTTTCTTTAACTCATTCACTGCCAACTGTCAGTAAAGTCAAACTCCTGTGATTTATTAAATAGATACTATATTAGCAGTCTTTGCCAAAAGGTCTTCCATTCAAGTAACCAGCATGCCCGTAGTCCCATAGAATATAATGGACCGTGTCAACAACTTTCCTCTGCGCGTTTCGGGTGCAAAGCACAAAGTTGTTGGGGGAGGGGGGGGGGGCATTTTTTTGCTTGTAGGTTTTTTGGGAATTTGGGCGTGCGCGTGTGTGTGTGGGGGTGGTGGTGGTTTTATTTTATATTTTTCAAAGAAAGACAAGGAAACTTAGTTGTTTTTATATCAGCTTTCATTTTCTCGATGCTAGTTCCCTGGTAGGTACGGAAGCCTTTCAGCAAATAGATAAATGAGGAGTCGCGTATAAATGAAGTGTCGCAAGTTGTTTTCGTATTTTCTGCTTAAGGACCCACTGCATTCAAAACAAGCATTGGTATTTCCCGGAGAATAAAACATTTCTCACGTAAATGTTGGACAAAGTCATAATTTTGACCATTTGGAAAAAATAATAATACTTCCTATATTGCCATGTACAACTGCAAGACACGTCCACCATCTAGGTAGGTGTCCTGAAAAGGAAATGACATACTGAGGAAATGACAAATCAACAAAAATAATTGAATCATTAAAACAATAACAAAGATTGTGACCTATAGGATGTGCCTACCATGGAACTTGCAATAAAAAGGCAAATTGTTGGGATAGAAAACAGGTGGCCATGAAATCATGTGATCAATGCCGTTACATAAAAATATCATCTTCAACAAGGATACGCGCTGAATTTGGACAAGCAAAATACGATATTTCTTTTTACATGGGAAGGTACACTTCCCATGTGATGCCATACGTTCCACTGGTGACGATATACCCATCATGAACCTTACGGCAGGTTCTCTTTCTAGTTTTGTGAGGTCGCCCAGTATGAACCAAGCAGTCCAACAGCTTCGAGCTGTTTCATTCATGTGTCGGAGGTCGCAAAGTTAGACTGTGATATTTTGTTTAGAGTTTGCGCCGAATTTGAAAACCAAAATCTAATGATTTTTATGATACCTCCACTCCATAAATACAAAACCCTGGAATATTACTCAACATTTGTTGTGTTGCAGCCATTTTTTGCAGAATATCTTGTCATGAATATTTTGTGTCTGTGTTTTTTAACCAAGTGTTCTTCGCAACTTGGATAACACTTGCGATGGTAAAACAACAGATACAAAGTATTCATGACAAGATATTTTGCCTACGTATCAGAAACACACCAACAAAATATGTGCAATTAATTAATTTGGGAGTTGGGGTATTATTAAACTGTAAAAGTATTGTTCTTTTAATTCCCAAATTCAAACACGCATTTCATTTTCAAGGTTGACTAAGGGAAACATTAAGGTATGGATCCACAATATCAATATCAAGCAATTCCTTTGGGCGAGAGCAGGGATTTAAAGGAGGGGGGGGGGCGGGGAGAGAATGGAAAATCGCAGCGAGTTCAACAGTTTTTCTTCATTGCCATTTTCACAATTAATTGACGCTTTCAAGTTATTGGAGCGTTTATTCCCGACGCTTTGACACCAACACTTTAGAAATTGAGCGATAATAGCGATCTTCTAGGAAAGCCATGCGTTGATTGTGGGCAATTTTTTGCGCCAACATCAATTCAAATAATGTAATGTATACTGGGCACTTATCAGTCTGCTGAAAGTAGAACTTTGATTTTCGAATTGTGAAGAAAATGGCATGGGAAAATACCTTTTGACCTGAGACACATGTCTAAAGTGCCTGGGTGCTGGGACAGTCATGGTACTTGTGAAAATGCACTCTCCTGAACTTGTGAAGATGCTTTTTTATGAACCCCATGTGTACTTACGACAATGTACTCTTTTCCACTTGCTACCACACCCATTATGAACCGCTTGCCATTTGTGAGAACACCGACAATGCTGCTCTCCGTGCGCATGTGATAACTCGGATGATGTAGCCCTTATCGTCTTGATAATCATCCTCTCTGCGTTTGTGAGAATGTTTGCAGAGCGATCTCTTATCGCTTGTGAGAAGGAGAATAGCACAGCCTCTCTTCTCGCCGGAGCATGGAGATAACGCGCTTTCTTTGCATTTGCTGACGCTAAAAATTGAAAGGCCACACCTAAGTTACTGTTGTAGACGAACAGAAACGCACCATGCTTAGCTACAACATACCATTTGCAGATTGGCAGAACTGTTATCTTATTTTAGCCTCCCTCGATGGGAAGGAAGGGCTTATTCTGTTTGTACGGCACATTCTATGATTGGCAACCCCACGAATGGCCTGTACCATTGAAATCTCCTACCCGCCAGTAGGCCAAAACCACATTATTATTATTATTATTATTATTATTATTATTATTATTATTATTATTATTATTATTATTATTATTATTGTGATTATTATTATTGTTAGTATTATTATTATTATTATTATTATTATTATTATTATTATTATTATTGTTATTATTATTATTATTATTATTATTATTATTATTAGTAGTAGTATTATTATTATTATTATTATTGTGATTATTATTATTGTTATTATTATTATTATTATTATTATTATTATTATTATTATTATTATTATTATTATTATTATTATTGTTTAAAAAATTTATTTTCGTAATTTTGGATTTTGCAATATCTCGGTCACTATTTGCATCTCTAAAAAAAAAAAAAAAAAAAAAAAGAAAATCACCCCAAACACTTTCTACAAACACTTGTCCTAGTGACTCACTTTCCGAGTCACCGTGAAACAAATTTTCCGGAAATCGGTCATACTGTCATTTCAGGATTTTCTACTGTCACTTAAAAATTTACAATCCGATCCGGTCACACAAACTGTTTTTATGGAAACTATTTACCCTCACCATATTTTGTTTATTGAAACATATGGGTTCTGAGTCAAAGGTCAAGGTCAGGGTCATAAAGCCATTTTTCGAAAAATTTGGCGATTTAAAAAAAATGAATTTTGTACGCGCTGAATCTCAGAAACCATAAAGCCCGCTGGAGTGTCCTTGCACTACCGAGTGGGGTTTATACTGAAGTTATGCACCTGATGTTTGGTTAGAGACCTTGACCTACCTTTCTCCGATCACGCAGCCACGCTGACAAAAATCCGTCATTCTGCATAACTCGAAAAGATATCAACCGATTTGAATGATTTTGACCGCTATGGATAGCTGACATCGTAGCAGACGAAAGGTAAAGAGCCTACCTCCGTCAAGTTTGGAAGTCAAGGTCATAAGGCCTTTCGAGAAAAAAAACTCGCATTTTTAGACAAAAAAAGAAAAAGAAAAATGTGCATGTGAAATCTCATAGGTGGCTGGGTCTTACAAGTTGTCGTTCTAGCAGAATTATACTTGTGTACTGAAGTTTTGCCCTTGATATGTGATTTTTCCCCTTAATCCATAGTTTTAAGGTCACGACATTCTTCAGTTTTATTTTTTGTTAATATTTGATAGGTCATAACTTTGAGTTGCCATTGACGTTTGGGAAACGATTGGCCTAAGTTAAGACCCTTTTTAATACCCTTTAAGATGATGCAATCAATTTGGGACTTTTACCTAGTTTTAAGCATAACCTGATCTACTTATGGAAAACATGTTTTGACCTCCATATGAAGAACGTATCACTGCATTTAAGCGATGTTAAGATTGTTGCATAATTCAACTCTAGGCCTAACTAATCAAATTTACATATGACCTTGAAATGTAAAAGATCAAGGCAATTTGGCGATCTGAAGATTTGCAACCTGACTTAACTTGCTTAAGTTGCTTAACTTCTTGTCTAATTTTCACCATGTTGGGCTCTAAATATATGAATTTTAACAGTGCACATTTTTTCTGCACAAAATGTGACCTTCAAGACTTAAAGGTCAAGGTCGTCTCCCATTTTGAAATACTCAAGTGGCGACAACTCGGTCAATTTTCATCCGATTTTGATCTGGTCGGGTTCAAAACGTAGGGAATGTAATAACGCACACAGCTATAATTAAGGTAAGGTCAAGGTCATTGTCCCTGGAAAAGCCTTGTCTTTCCATTACGCGATTAATTTTTATCCGATTTTGTTTAACCTGGGCTCCAAATATGAAAAATGAATCACTACAAAATTTGTAATTTACATGTGGCTTCTAAACGTCAAATGTCAAAGCCATGTGACCCTTTGACATGTTCATTCAGCCATAATGCGGCTAATTTTAATCCAGTTGTAATCATGCCCATACTTAAATAGTAGCTATAGTAACGATGAAAAATTGTGTAATTTACATGTGGCCTCTAAAGGTCCAAAGTGAAGGTCATTTGTCTCTTTAAAATATTGATGGAACCATAACTCGATCAGTTTTCAACCGATTTGGACCATGTTGGGATCAAGTTGTACCTATTCTGACACTGCCCAATTTTGCATTAACATGTGACCTCTAAAGGTTAAAGGTGAAGTTGCTATGAGGTGAGATAACTAGGTTGGGAGCGTGGGGAAGCGTCCTCCCAGCAACTGCTTGCGATCGGAGATGTCTAGTTTTTATTGCTGTCGGAAGAGACCAGAAGTATGGGGAATTATTATTATTATTTTTTAAATAGGCCTAGCGCAGTTTAATTCATGTGTTGCTAAGCCAAAAATGAATCTAACAGATAGAAATGAAAAAAAAAATGTTAAACCATCTAAGAGCTACTCATAATTCTAAATCAAACAACCATAAGGGGGATGAATGAATGAGACAATATGAGACTAGGTGATATAAAATCATGCATTGTGAGCCTTACAATACACATATATTCTCCTCTAAAGAGTCTCAGACTGGCTGCTTGAGCAACCAGTCATCTATGTATTATGCCAGCACTGCTACGTCACGTGCGAATCTGCATCCAGATTTTTTTTCACATATGATTTTAACAGTACAAATGAGTATGATTTGATTTCTTACCATGAGACGTGCCCAAATATAGACTTGGAAGGGGAATTTCATTTAGTATGCATAAATTCCGAATGCATTATGTGTTAACTGCTACGTGCAGTATCCTTGTTATAAAGTGACTTTTTTACATAGGTTTAGAACATGAACTTGGTTTTATTTTACATAAAGAACTTTCGTTTCTTTGGAATGGGAACGAAATGAGATATATCTGTTTGCAATCTAGAAATATATTGCATCACTGGTTTACAATTTTCGTTGGCGAAAATAGTAAAAAAAATAGTTTGCATATAATTCTGAATTACTTTAAATCATGACAACGGTGCCACAACGCGGTATATGCGACGTACGTAGGTACACATTGAACCAGAGTTGTATCGATCCATTATGATTTTCAGGATTACCAAAGAGACGGACCAAATTCGCGTCAAATTGTATAATCAATCTTCGTTTACGAATGCAGGGTACTCAACCCTCGAAATAAACCACATCTTGCCAGCTGGTTATTAAGGGCAGACCACACAAAGCTCGTCACCCATCTTACATCAATTTTCATGAACGACAGAAAAAACAACAAGCAGACATCAATTTCATAACAAAATATCTGGTAATTTGCTGAGATATTATTCTTTTGATTCCTTTACCTCTATAAATATGATTTTTTTTACACGAAACAGATGACCAGCTTGAGCGAGAGAAAGTGCATTACTCCAAAACTTCATTGATCCCTGTTGTCTCTAGTTTTGGTTGCAAAGGCACACTGCGTGATGTTCCAGCGGTCTCAACTGGCACATGCCAAATCTGCACCTTTTTGTCTTCGTGTTTAGAGTTATCGACTTTTATACCGTAAAGGTATGGACCATATTTCCAGTAAGCCCAATTCACAACCAAACAGTATTTTCTAACTACATCTGTCATCGTGCGCCTACAAATGTTTGTCAGAAACAATCTTACGTAAGATAGTCGATTTGCTCACCAAAATAAGCTAATTTGACTTTTTTTTTTACCTCACTGTGAGAGTCAGTCCGACGCAGTTGAAACCAGGCGCCAACATCCACCTTTAAGTGATTATAAACACACCCTTTAAGGTGCAGTAAGCTAGGTTATAGTTTTACAAGAATACGGTGTGATGTTTATGTGATCATTGTAATGTCCAACTTTGTGGTCTTATAATGCGCAAATAAAATAAATCC
Organism: Hermodice carunculata; assembly: GCA_964020975.1. Taxonomy (NCBI): domain Eukaryota; kingdom Metazoa; phylum Annelida; class Polychaeta; order Eunicida; family Amphinomidae; genus Hermodice; species Hermodice carunculata. The sequence continues at coordinate 87,925,893 of OZ026625.1, forward strand.
AACGCAACTGATTAAGTCTTACATGACCACGCAGCAGAGTCAGACACACTGGGGCCAAATGGCCAAAAGTTGGACGTCGTGCAGTTTCAACCTCTTCCACAAAGTTTCGTTCAATGATACTTTGCATAATTACAATATGTTGAGATGCACGAAAATTACTCATACTTATTGCTTATACGGGAACCTTCATGTTACCTTGATTGACAATCACTGAGTAAGAAAAGGGTATTTTGAGTAATTTTTCGCCTTTTTTGGCAACTGTATTGGCCGAAATAAATAAAAAACAAACAACGAAAAAAGGTCACGTTGTCAAAAACATCCTGTAGAAAAAAAATCGAATTTGGACCAAATAGGCCTATGAAGAAAAAGTACAAGCGCTATGCTGTTATGTTAATTCCAAAGTTACCGCCAGGCAACGCCCTGGCGAATAATAAGAGTACGACATTCATTTCGGACTTAAAGAGCACATACATTTTATTTTTTTAAATCATCACAATATTTCAAATTTAAGGGCAGTTATGTCCATTTATATCAACTTCAGGTTCAGCCAAGAAGGCGGCCATCTTAGATTTTGACTTCTGACTTTCACGGCTTTTTCAGATATATCCTGAGATCACAACTTGGTCAATTATTGTCACATTTTGATAGTAGGTGAGCAAATATGGAAGTAAATGTGGCCAAATATAAGAATATAGATACGTTTTATACTGCAAGGCCATTTCAAGGTTAACTGAAGGTCAGGAGACGACGCAAAACATTTCTTATACTTTCCATATAAATAAACCTTGCACGACTAGCGGCCAGGCCATTCTGTGCAATCTACGGTTTCAGCTGTCCTCTCATATGAAAGGAAAAACAATTAGGTCGCGACTCTGCTTAGGTATCCTCATCATCGATGTGACCAAGTTGTGTTGCCTAGCAAACTAGGCCGGTAGAGCAGGCCCGTCTTTAACATTGGTTAATATGAATATATCCTATTATTCATGCTCTCTGGCTTCCTTAACTTCAATTTTCCATGCTCCCTAACTTCTTTAGGTTCCTATAAGTTGAATCTTTCCAAATGTAATTCAATTGCAACTTCCCTGCTTTTGTATTTCTTCCTGACAGAAACCCTCCTAAATTAATGTTTGAAATGATTTTCTGTTTTCATGGCATCTTTTTTGTGATTGTCTTTCCGAGCGGTACCTCAAAATTGACATATTTAGCTAAACTTTCAAGTCGCTCTGTTTTTCGTCTGTCAAAATCGATGACAGTTAAATCTAGATTGACAAGAGAAACTCCAGGGACTGTAACAGGCATTTTGCATCCTTATCTGTCAAAACACACACACACACACACACACACACACACACACACACACACACACACACACACAATTTTTATACACAAGCTTTTCCATAATGACTTTAAAATGTACTTTTTATTTCAATTGAGACATTTCTAGAACATTCTAGATAACTGAATACTTAAACTTAACATCCTTCCTATATTTCTTGCATTTGATCCTGAACGAGTCCCTTTGCCTCTGCCCACATATTGCTGGATTAAAATTACGTTTTTTGTTTTTAATTGTTGTTTTTTCTGATGAATTTTCAACACTAAAGTGACCCATTCTACGGCAGTACGCGCACTCAGTGCCACCTAAGGATCTTTGCCCTGTTTTCTGATTAGCGAGCTAATCACATTTAGGTGCTTTATCGAGCTTCTGATCCTCTGATTTTTTTACCGGGGGAGAAGCTCTCTTTCTTTTTCTTTCTTTCTTTCATTCTTTCTTTCTTTCTTTCTTTCTTTCTTTTTCTCTCTCTTTCTTTCTTTCTTTTTTTCTTTCTTCAATCTGAACTGACACTGTTTCTGGTTTCCAAAAGAAATTATGTACGTCAACGTATAGCCATCACCCAAAAGTGCTGAAGTAACTTAATATTTACCCTTTATTTATCTAAGTACGTCTTAAAATCCTCGGAAATGCAAGCCTAGAAGTCTTTCAGAAACACATACCCCGTTAACTCTTTCAGTGCGAAGTTTTGGACTGAGTCAATTGCTTTTCTCGGCGTGCTTTGGGGAATGCACTTAAAACACGACAAAGTTAGCTGTTGACCTGAACCATTATATTCTCTGGAACTATAGGCATACTGGTTCTTAAATGAATTTTTTTTTGTAATAAGGAATACGAATTTAGCATCCTTATTATAATTGAGAGTCGTTCCAGTGAGGCAGTTTGGATTTAGTCGCAGTTTGCATTGAAAGAGTAAACTTAAAGAAATTATTATTATATTTTCTTGAAAGTAAACCATCTGTAAATACGTTGTCTTTCTCTAGCGTTCTTTTCGTACCATGTGTTCATTTCCTTTATGTTCTACATAGAGCGTCTTTGCCTGCGGCCAAACTTCTTTAAGCCTGTCTGTAAAGTCAGATACATGCTGAATGATAAGTTGTGTTCCACCTTCGGACAACCACATTTCCTTCGTACGCTTAATCGGACCTCTGACAATATGACCGTAGATCAATTAAAATGGAAAGAGCCCAAGTGACTCATCTGACATGTCTCATGTGTCAAACAACAACATATACATACCTTTATCTCAGTCATCTCCATTTTCTTCACAATATGAGATATGCTAAAGTAAACGGTCTTTGGTTTTCCTAGTTTCCGAACGTCCGGCTGTAGGTAGCTCATATGCCGCTCTCACATTTTCTTGTGTGTATGATCGAGGAACTACCATATTATAGACAAGTCTCCAGTCTTCTTCTGCAGGAGCACATAGAGGTCTCCATTTTGTCACAATTCTAGACTTTATACCGAGTCTTTCTGTGTCTCTCCAGATAAGGCTATATGAGACAATTTTAGTTGCTGAGGGTCATCCCCCCCTCCCCATCAGCTTGTCCCAATTCACATAAGGTTTTCTACTTGGCAGATAATTTCTGCTTACGTGCTCCTTGAGCTCAGTATCAGGGTTTATCCCGAGGGCTCAGGTCAGAACTAGAGCTTACTTGGTCTTTTAGGTTTTGAAATGCCATCAAGCAATATCCCTGTCGACCCAAGACATTCAGTATCCTTGCCATTCTCTTTTTCCTCTTAAGAAGCTCCTGCCGTTGACCTTTCCACAACATAGATGGGAAAATGTGGTCGGAAATTCCAGCTCCAACCGCTCCGTGCCCACACTTGGGACTGGCTCATCACTTAATTGCGGTGTTAGTTTAACTTCAACCATATCCCTTGCTATGTCATTCTATGGCAGGAAGGACGTGCCTTCTGCTTGGAGACTCGGTACAATAGCTATAGTCATTGGCCCGACTTTAAATTTTGACATTGAGGTACACCTGTGAAGAGGGGGTGTTACATGTTTCCCTTGAATGCCTTGAAACAGAATGTTTCATCTGACAGGGCAAGTACACCCTTTAATTTGAAGACTGGGCAGTTTCAGTGTCCCTTAGAAAACATATTGGCATCATCACCAGTGTTTTGACATTGTGACAGCAGCCCTTCTGATTTGAAACTTTCATAGTCATTTAATATGGACTAAGTATCTTCGTCGCCTGAATTTCCACGCACTTCAGGTGAATCCACATGGAGATTTTTTTGCATGGGGAGGGGGAGGGGGCTATTAGACACGACTTGAGGTGATTGCTCCTTAATACCAAATTACTTTCATCGACTTATTACATACAATTTGAGTTATAGAATTATCGAATTTTTTTATTATCATTGGAGATTGATGGCCACAAATTGTCTTCCATACGTTTAGGTCACAATAGGTGATGATGATGATACCATGAGCGTTTGAAGGACATGAGTGGTTATCTGGGATGACCCATTTGAAAAAAAAAATCATTATGACAAAAAAAGCGTTTAAACAAAATAGGGGCTCTTGAATAAACTAACATGACTTGGGTTTAAACATTTTTTATTCCAATAAAAATGTTGGCCGACAGGCTCACAAGCCTATATTGGGGCCTCTTGTACATATATGACAATACAAACGATGACATTTTGAAACACCATTACACAAATACATTGGACACACAGGACCACAAATGATGAATAAAGGTAAAAGGAGTTGGTATGGGAGCTTCCTACACGAACACCATAAAGCCTATATTCAGTGGTTTACTAGCCGTGTTACAAGTACACCTCATTTTTCAAATCTTCCAGTATCTTTAATATAATTATGAACTGCTTCAAGAATTTCTATGTTTTGAATCTTTGTATTGCTTTCAATACCAAATAATAGGGTATGAAGATTGCAATCCCTCAAAAGTATTATTTTCGAATGTAGTTCGTTTCTCAACAAAGTGTATTTGCTACATTGAAAAAAGCAATGGTAGCTATTTTCAGTGCTGGCTCCACACGAACAAGCTGGCGATTCGATAACACCAATTTTGAAGAGATCACTGTTGAGCTGGCGGCATCCCATACTCATCCTAGCATGAATGGCAGCAATTTCCATTTCTCGGGCATAGTACAGTTCATTAAGCTTGGGTCTAGTTCTATCAAGTTCTCTTTTAAAGTCATCTAAGTGTCTGTGGTTCCTAAAAGATCGGTGGTAACAGATTCCATTCATGGGCAGCTGCTGGAAAAACGATTTGTAAAAAGTAACTCTCTCATTTTGAAAGGTACGTAGTAACTTGATGAAATTGTACCAGGTAACAAATTGGTAAGGTATGGAGGAGAGAGTCCTTGCACTATTTTAAACATACGTACTAATTTGTGGTTCTTCGTGCGTTCTGCTAGAGTCTCCCAACCTGTTTCAGCACAAATGTTTTTAAGGTTATTGTGAGCAAGTGCTCCTGTTACAATTCGAGCTGCTTCGAGCTGCATCCAGCTCAACGGATAGTAACTTCTTTTCGTGTGTGTCAGTGCATCCACCCCAGACCACACACCCATACGCTAAACAAGGAAGTATGAATGAAAGGTACAATGATTCTAAAGCTGGTCTGCTTAACTTGTACTGTAAAGTTTTGAGAATATCTAGTAAGTTTTGCGATTTTGCCTGGCTACGATTAATTTGTGTTGACCAGGAAAGATATGAAGAGAGCCACAGATCCAGAAGTTTGTGGATATTTATATTTTTAAGAAAGTTATGGTTGAAAATTAGGTTTGGATGGTCTCCAGTATTAGCTTTCCTACTAACTGTCAGTGCTTCGGTCTTGTTAGGACTGAAAGATACCAGCCACTGGTTGGATCATTGAGTGACTGACTCGCGATCTTGGTTAAGCGTTTCGGCTGCATTATTCATATCGTTAACTATAATGTACAATGTTGTATCGAAGGCAAAAAGACGGGTTTCTGGTTTAACTATTCTAGCAATATCATTTACGTACAAAAGGAAAAACGAGGGCCCCAAAACTGAGCCTTGTGGGACGCCTGCTCTGACCTTAACCCAAGTCGATGCCTGGCCCTGAGCAACCACTCTTTGGGTCCGTGCATGAGAACAGTCCTCCATACACTGGAGTATAGACCTTTAAATTCCCCATTCTTTAGTTTGTGAATCAAACCGGGTTGATATACTTTATCGAAGGCTTTGGTGATATTACAAAATACCACCCGCACTTCTTTCTGGTGGTCAACAGCTTTTGAATTCATGATAAAGGTAAACTAACTGGTTATCAGTTCCCTCTCTCGAAATAAATCCTGACTGTTTGTCAGATAGCACGCAGTTATCGCGGATAAAATTGAAGACGTGCTTAAAAACAGCGCGTTCGAAGACCTTTCAAGCACAAATAAGAAGTGAAATAGGCCTGTAATTACTAAATATTTCAAGTGCACCACCTTTTACGATTGGAATAACATGTGCCTTTTTCCATTCGGATAGAAATTTGCATTCCGAAAGGGAAAGGTTCGTGACTTTGGAGAGCGAAGAAGCAATACATGGAACTGCCTCATTTAGCAGTATAGGACTGATACTGTCCGGTCCACAGGCTTTATCAACATTCAAAGATTTCAGAATGTCGCATCTATTTTTCTCATCCAAGAGGATATTTTCTATCGCATTGTGCAAGGCTGACGCCTGGCTAGGTAGAGGAAAAGCTGTGTTATCTACATGACACTGATTGAGAAAAAAATCATCAAATGCTTTGGCTTTTAATTTGTTGTCAGATACAACAAAATCTTTCGATAGAATTTAAGGCATTGATGTACTGGAGTTACCGGACAAAAAGCAATTAACCATTTCGTCTACTTCTTGCTTTTGAATTGACCACTGTTAACAATATAATATTGTTTCTTGTGGAAGTCCTCCTCTGCCATTCTTAAATCACTAATGTATTTATAACATAACTCCCGTAAGTACCTCCAAATATGGGAATTTTCGTTTGAAGCTTTTACCTTCTCATAAATACGTTGAACTTTACGCTCTTGCAACCGTAATTTGGAAATGTACCAAGGAGAATCATTTGGTCTAATACAGAAACTTTTGTTGGGTATACAAAGTGTAGCAACATCCAGAAAATTTGTTGTCCAGGCAAAGCACGCCATGTCAACATCAGATGTATCCGAGGACATGATTTTACTGCCATATTTGCTGTGTGATTGAAAGTAAAAACGAAGATCAAAACTATGAAAATGTGGCTTGCTGAACAAAAAAGTTGCATTTCACAATACAAATTGTTATATTTATATACACACACACACACACACACACATATATATATATATATATATATATATATATATATATATATATATATATATATATATATATATATATATATATCTGTGTGTGTGTGTGTGTGTGTGTGTGTGTGTGTGTGTGTGTGTGTGTGTGTGTAAGGATTGCATTTGCGTTCGACGGGATGTCGCATTATAGTGGTAAAAGCAAAAGAAATCTCTTGGTGTTCCAGAATGGTCGCAATAGACCTGTTCACACCGACTTGTACCGAACTTTTTCGGACCCAAATTAATTATGCATTCCATTGTTGGCCTTATTGTGCAATCAGCAAGTGGCCGAGTCGGGCCCACGCTTTCATATGTTCACTAAGGATGCCACGGCTAACGCTTGTGATTAAAGCACGGATTGTGCTGAACAGTGCAAATCTTTTACCTAAAATGTCACATCAGTGGTGAATGTGCATTGCTGACGGTTTGATTTTTCATTAAACCCAGGGACATCCTGTGTTGTACTTTCTAAACCTTCGACGTTAAATCCGGCCAGCCTGGTCGCGCAGAAAATGTAAACAAAGCAGGCTGTGCTTCCCGAACTCGACCGAAGTGAACCGAATGAACCCGAGTCCTATGAACTGGTCCAAAGACAGTTGCTTTATGGAGGTGATCACAAGAGTAGGTTCCACTTAGACTTTAACAGAGGTGTACATTACCGCTGAACAAAGATAAAGCTGATGATTACTTCCGAATTCCAAATTACCTTGAGATGTCTGTCATGGTAATGATCAAACTGAATATTAAATAGCTTTCCCTGACGCTGTTTGAACGCACTGCGCACAATCCGCGCCAAGGAAAGCTGTTGACCTGAGATGTGCATTTATGACAATTATTTCTATTAGAATGACATTTAGCTAAATAGACTAAAGCAGACAGCAATGTATATTCCGGCCCTTTTGGGCGATTTTAGCGGGAAAATGAAAGACCGACTTGTATGGCTCCATTTCCACCCGTCAATGTCGTCTGCTTCAAATCTAATTTCTCATTAAAAGCAAATGGTTTTCATCGTAATCATTCTATAAGCTTTGTCAGAACGACACGCGTCAGGTCAACAATTTTCCTCGGTGCAGGCCAGGTGCTCGGCGCCCAATTTCTGTAATAGGCATCCAGTCTTCTTGTGATCAAGAACGGGTGATTCTGAGCACATGATTAAACCTTTCAGCTGGTCATGGCAATGGGTGCCCTCATCTGAATAATTATAACGATTCCACATTCACATTCCTCATACGACGCCCTCCATTCGGGTACCAGCATGCGTACTGATTCGGGGGTACCCTAGAAAGTAAACTGCCCGGATCAACATCTGTCTTTTGTGCACTTTGGCCGTGTGGAGAAAAAAATGCACCGACGAAAGCTATTAACTCAATTCAGATATCAGGACTTTCGGAGTTAAAACTGTGAAATCTATACATTTTCATTTTGACTGGTGGTGAAAGAATAGCATCGCAGGCTAAGCATACAGAGTACAGCTGAAGTCTAAAGAGTACAACCCAACTCTACAGAGTACAGCTTAAGTCTAATGAGTGCACCGTAAGGCTACAGAGTGTGTTTTAAAGGGCTGACTCTTTTGAATTCCATTTTAACAGCAGTACCGGAAATTTCTTAACAAATAGATTTCTCCTTTCCGTAAATTCTGACTAACTACGAAAGTTATTTGTAACATGAACGCATAGTGTGTATACCATAGCTATCTTCCTGGTATTTTAAGTGTAATAGAGTAGTTTGTGCCGAACAAATACATTTCGATTGACCCTGTTTCTGATTGTACCTAATTGCCATCCCTTTTGTACTAAACCATGCTTTACTTGAGACTTTTTATTAAACACCAGAATCAGACTACATTCCTGCTGATACCATATACATGCATATGGACGTCAAACATTACAGATACTAAAAATACTTGTGATCTTTGATACACTTTCCCCAGAGGTGAAGGGTTATATGTTCTTCAGAGCTTTAAAAAATGGGGGATTTTGGTTGGAAGCTTTTCATCCAAGCTACAAGGTTGGTAAAAAATGGTTTAAATTCAATTATACCAAAACAACAAAAACGAAAAAAACAAAAAAACAAAAAACAAAAAAAAACCCATAAACAAAAACCTATAGGTGTGAAAAAATAATATGAATTGCAAGTCCATCAGATAAAGATAATGACTCATTAACACGGATAAAATAAACCATTTATATGTTTCTAGAACACAACATGGTACACCCTTATGAGAATGACTCAACTGATTTTTTTTCGGGGACATCTGAAGATGTTACTTCTTAAAGACTGTTGAAAAGTTAAGAAAATCTTATAGCAGGCCATTCAAAACATGCCAAAGGCTGTTCCAAAAATTGATGTATTCCATCTTTGTCACAATTTGTCAATCCCACGGCCTTTTTTATATCACCATGCACTTCTTTAAAAAGACCATTTGCATCGAACAAAGAGGGAAGGTCGTGTATTATATATCACTGTAGCGCGGAAAGGTGGTGTGAACTTACATACAAATTCAATAAATGAGCAATTCTAAAGTCGGCAATCGCATAAATAATAATCATTTGCTTATGTGCAAATGCATAAAATAAAAAGCACAGCTGATAAATCGTGATCCGATCATCCCTGCGGAAAAAAAAAACAATGACAGATGACATACATAGGTTTATTAGGAAATAGGTCCAAAATTATAAAATTAAAGTTTCAGATATATGCTTGAAATGGCAAAACCGTGAAACTCTATATGCATACTTTAGAGTAAATGACCACAGCAAACCAAATATTTGTTTCTTGGTATTCTGCCTGTCACGGCAGGAATTATTGGATTTAATGCTAGAAATATAAGTTAATTCGTACCATAATGCTAGGTTCAACAGTTTTAAATCTTATTCTCTTTTCAATAACAAAAAAAAAAAAAAAAAAAAAAAAAAAACGGATAAAAAGCATGTCAAGAGCACCCGATCTCGTCGAAATGAAAAAGAAATATTATGCAAAAGGACATAACAGACAGCAAGGTAAATGTCAGAGAAATATGAATACGAAACACGATAGCAGGGGCCATACAATATCCAGTTTCACCCATTGATAAATATTGCTCAGTAACAAAGCAATAGAGAATGTGTAGCGAGTATACATGTACATGCAAAGTTGTGTGTACCTGCGCTGAAAATGTAAATCACACATATTATATGACGCAGCAAGTCTAGCTCTTTTGACGTGCAGCCTGAGCTTATAAGACTCTGTAAATATCACTGCCACACGCGCGATAGCCATGTTTTCTGCCTAGGTGCGACTGCTGCATGCATTAGTGCTGGGACATTACGTTTGTTCCATATACAGACAACCAAATCCCTCCATCCTCAAGAAATTCCAATAACGATCTAAGCCATCCCAACCGTGCGAGCTGATCAAATAAATGGCTTCAGAGTGAAATGTACTTCGTCCACACCTGCGCGCAAGCATAACAGTGCAGGCATAAAATCTTAACAATTTAATTATTTAGTCCAACCTGACGTGACCATTTCTGTTCACTATCGTCGTAATATTTTCCCGAATGTTTAACTCTTCCAATCTTAGATTCTGGACGGAGTCAACAGCTTTCCTCTGCGCGCTTTCGCACAACATGACCAAAGCAAGCCGGGGAAAGTTGTTGACTTGGACTATCATAACGCTGATATTAGAAGCATATTGGAACCTGAACAAAGGTCCTTTGATAAGGAATCTGATTCTACGACCATTACAATCATCCAGGTGAACAAGCCCTTTTAGTAAGTAGCAAGCAAAGTGTTAATACATATATTTATCCCATCGCGACAAAAAGGTCACCGGTGGAATGGTTTGTCTTTGTATTTGCACAAAATAACCGGCGAGGGATAAGAAGACAACCTAACCACATCACATAATTTTCCAGACGAACTACTCGGGAAGAATTGTTGAGATTGGTGGTGAATGAACAGCTGAAAATTAACTCTACTGTAGTCGAAATACTCCTGTCATAATATTTTCCCTCTTCTGTGAACGCCAAAGCCTTGGTCGTACAAAACGTAACAAAAATATCGCGTTCAGGACACTTTGCGTATCCACGTTATATTTTCATGTGGTTTTTAAAAGCGACACTACGGAAGACACACTGTATGGGCACATTCGCAGAAGGGATGAGTGGTTTTCTGTGAAAAGTGATATTGATGTTCGCGTTTCTAAAAATGTGTGGCGATGGAGATCAGGGTACATTATTTCTGTGAATTCCCTCTGGATTCGATCGTTTTTTGGGGGTTCAAATCATGATCCCTTTATCTTTTAAAAACACGATGTCACCAACGCAGACAGAAATTTGGCATATTTCCCCGATGAATGTACAGCTAAAAAGATAGTATGAACAGGTAGTAATTGCGCATATTGGATAGCAGCCGAAAAAAAAAAATGCTTGGAATCCTCTAAGCCACCAAAGACAGAAAGATGCATTTCGGTTCATCTCATATATGAATGGCAATTTCGCAACGATTAAAATGTGGTGAAAGCAATTCCATAAAGCTCAATTGAGTTAATTTAGGCATAGCTCACTGATCTGTGAATCAGATTTGTAATGTTTTGATATTTTTTTCTTGCGGAATTCATTGACTTTATCACCAGTGATGACGAATTTATGTGAACTTCTTTGTGCAATTCATTATTATTATTATTATTATTATTATTATTATTATTATTATTATTATTATTATTATTATTATTATTATTACTATTATTATTATTATTATTATTTTTTTTTTATTATTATTACTACTATTAATATAATTATTATTATTCATCCATCCATCCATAATTCATTCATTCATTCATTCATTCTTTCGTCCTTTGATTCATCCATTCGTTTATTTATTTACTTATTTATTTATTTATTTATTTATTTATTCATTCATTCATTCATTCAATCATTCATTCATTCATTCATTCATTCATTCATTCATTCATTCATTCATTCATTCATTCATTTATTTATTTATTTATTTATTTATTTATATTCAACGACCCGACCGCCACCACAGATCGACGTGGTTTCTTCTCGGATTGTTTTCGTCAAAGGTGGCTGACCTCCCCGGCAAATATACTAAAAAAATTACTATCCATCGGAAATATTGTCATTATATCTTCAAATGAAAAAAACTGCTGTGGACAATTCATCATCATTCCCCAATGTGTTGATGTCTGTATATGATTGACCAAATACCTAGCCGTGACGTTCAAGACAAGATGGATAGTGCTGACAGTGCGATTGATAAAATGTATGCTTTTAATGGTTTGACATAGAGTTGTCTTCTTCACCTAGAGTCGACTTGGTGGAATATCCTCTATTATTGCCGGTGCAGTCAGATGACCTGTACAGCTATTTGTTAGTTTGCTGCTAATGGTAGCCTCAGTACCACCGGATAGACCTTGTGTAATGCTAAATGGAAGTACCAGTGGCATTTTGTCAGGTTATGTGATCAGCTGTCCTTCATTTGACCGCATTAACACTTTTCTCCCCAATCCCCTTGAAAGATTGTCATTTTTATAACATTCTTACTTTCACTTTGATTCCCTGATTGCCTGTTCACAGAAGATTTTGAAAAAAAAAATGTTCTATTGGTCGCCAATGCTCTCGATCGTCCTTTTTGTCGAAGAGTTTTAACTATTTCAAATGACAAGTTTTGACTGACTCAACAATTTTCCTCTAAGAAAAGCTGGTGACCTGGACCTTTTTTTAATAATCCCTGCTGCCTTGTGGTAACTGTAGGCATATGCTGAGTACTGAATGAAAGGTTGGTTTACAAATGATATGAATCTGGTATCGGTACCGGCATGTCCATTTCGAGCACACTCGCGTTTGTCGAAATTGGCAATTAAAGAGTTCATGCAGAAGGAACGCTCAGGAAAAAAACAAACAAACTAGTCTACCATGAACCTGTAAGAGTCAAAGAGTGTCTGTGACGACACTAGGTGGTATAAATTGCAAAAATATGTCAGCTGAAGTTTGTTGACACGCCACGAAGCTACCCAAGGCGACTGTAAACATAGCCTCCAATTGGCGTCAGCTAAATCAAGTTTGAGCATTTTGTGGCATGTCAATATTACACGCTGCTGACATACTGTGACTTTGATTGTGTGCTAGAAATTCATTTCCCAACAGCTGCATATAATTATATAATGTGGTTGTATCATATGGTAAATAGCTTATAAAAAATACAATCTTACAGCAGCTCAATAAAGTTACCAAGGAATAATCAGCCCTTGCAATGAATTCATTATCCAACATAAAGGGTGACATGAAAATGGAGATCTTTTTAAAGAAAATGAAATTATTTTAATGCCACACTTTTTTCACATTTAATCAACTAGCAGACCTGGGACAGTCACATACGATGCATGGGTGCGAATATATTTTATATCATGTATATTCATGTGGATACCAAAGAATATACTTCATTAGTGGCTGGCATACCCTTTACCATCCATTCTCTCGCTGACATCTTGTGTATTCTTTTTGTGATGGCTCTGCTGTTCTGGCTTAGTACGTGATATTTTTTAAAGCATTGTTTTGCCTATTATCTACATTCTTTTATGTGTGTCCGAGATTAGTTCATATAGGACCCTGTCCTATTTTCTGATCGCGTTCCCCAATAAAATATGTTTAAATCCAAATGAAGCTTTCCGAAATTTGTTCCATCAGGACACGAGTCTGTGTGGGCGGAACAAGCCAGGAAATCGTACGTGTATATTCATCAACTTTGGGGCAAACATGCGTCAACAGTTTTATTTTTTCACTAATACATATAATCTTCTGACCTACAGTATGCCATATCACTTTGACAAGTGGCTATTTTGAGGTCCAGGCTCACTTGCAGCGGATCACACTTAATAACAAAGGACGGCCAATCAATTCAAGACTCTTTCAGTAGCAACTGCGACTCAATGAGACCTACAGAAAAAGAACTGCTCTGGATTCTAATAAGGGTTCTAGATTCGTGGCCCTTGTAAAGCGTCCCTGCATTAAAAATTGGCATGCCTGCACTTACATAGAATATAATAGTGCAGATTAACAGCTTTCTCTGATGAGAAAGCTGTTATCAGAGAAAGCTGTTGAAGCAGTCCAAAATGTGGCACTGAATAGGTTACGCTAAATACCACACACACACACACACACACACACACACACACACACACACACACATATATATATATATATATATATATATATATATAGGCATACATATATATATGTGTGTGTGTGTGTGTGTGTGTGCGTGTGTGTGTGTGTGTGTGTGTGTGTGTTGCATGATACTATAACCTAAATGAGAACAATATTATTCCCCTTGCTGCATATACTCAGGGAACTCGTATCATATTTCAAAATTTCCTGTATCCATAAAAATACACGTGCACGGATGAGAGCCAATCAAAAGCTTTCGCAGTAGTCATGACCACCCTCTATGTTAACTACGATACCATATTTAGGCCTAGTTGTCATATTTTTTATAAAAACCTTTATGTTGATCTTGTTGTTATTATATGAAACCTACGTCCTGCACAGTTTTTTGTATGAACACTCTCAACTAGAACCACGCAACACGTATTGCGTGTGTTTTAGTGGAGACAAGCTTCATCTCATGGAGTTTCGCCCTCACAGAAGTTTATGGTATCTAAAACAGGCTATCAGTTTTTAACCATAAATGCTTTCACGACATACAAGCGGGGGCAATTTTAGTTAAGCGTTTTCTTCCTCCTACCACCTTCCCCCCCCCCCCCCCCCTCATTCAATTGGAGAGTCCGTGGGTGTTGAAGTTAATGTAATTGTATACATGTTGCCCGGCACATACCGAGAGCGGTGACGTGTAGAGTAGGTTGCCATTCAGTGACAGGAATTTGGATTGCCGAGGTTGCAGTCACTCCAGCCAGTTCCACGGGTGCGGTGACCCTCTGGATGTGTCCATGAAAATTTCCACATTAGTAGTGCTAACACCAATGTGCGTCATGTTCTTTTTCTCATTATAAACCACAGGAAGTGACCGGCGTTATAAACGCCCTACGTCTGCTTCTGTTTTACCGTTGTTGACTTGGTTAAAGTAAAAAGATTTGAATGCATCTGTACCCCATTCTAAATTTCCCTGACTTTCTCCTAAAACGACCTTACGAGCTGCAGACGGTGAGATATGTTGGGTGTGGGAGGTCAGGGTGGGTCAGCCAGTGAAGTTGACTCAAATGATTACCGTCAGGAGCAATTAATCTTGGAAGAAACGCATTTTTACATAAATTTACGGTCTAATTTGTAGGCCTATGTGTTTTTCGTTATCATTATCATGATCATATACGCTAGGACATGTTCCATGAAGTCTACCAGTCCGTATTTTCTGTGGTTACCGCTGTGTTGTTGTATGGAGCATATTGCGATGAATGTGGCAGATGAAAAATTTCAAAAATTTTGCCGGTTTCGCTTTACTTACTTGCGCATGCGCAATGCGTAATAATTGCCGACAGTGACCAGAGGAAAAGTTTCTGACTCAGTCCTATCGAAACCATGATATGAAATGTAAAGATATGATTTATGCAGCAGCAAATGTAATAATATCACGTTAAAGAGAGACAGCAAGTGCTAGAATGACTCACAAAGTCCGAAGACTTATTTCCAGTGGGATCCTGTAAAATAATAAGCACATAATATATTGAATAAATACGATGCCATGAAACTGACATAAAAACTAAAAGATGTCACAGCTTGATACATATTTTTTAAAAAAATCGTTAAAAGTTTCAAGGTTAGGCACTGAAATTAATCAACTAAGAGCATCACATTGTAGGACGGAAGAATATAGGCTGAGTGCGTGCCTGCCACTGATTGGAATTGTCATGATGAAAGCAAAATCCAGGACACTTCTATGAGTTTCATATTTATGAAGATCTAAAATTCGCTTTAAATTGTGGGAAAGGTGTGACCATACAAATATTGTGAACATATTTTAAAGCCTACTGTGATCTCTGGAGTCGACATCCAACACACCCACCTGTTTTAATTCGGCTGTACCAACATGACTTTTCCAGGTTCAAAATAAATCGTACTATCTTGTTTTGACACACTTGAAGTTTATGCTTATCTCTTTTCAAGATGGAGGGGTACCAACTTGAACTACGATAATCAATATATGAATGAATCAGAGCAGAACAAAACAGCTCCCTAGTCCTATAAGCGAGGAAGCTGGGTGTGTCTGCAGACAATTTATTCGGAAGCCTGATTGGAATTCACACAGGATGTTATTTTTATGCAGTACGCCTCCAGTTGAGTGTGGAGGGAACGTTCAAGAATCTAAGATAAGATGCGCAGTATGAGCTACATGTATTAGAGCAGCCAAAAGACATAAATATCACAGTAACACGATAGACCGAAATGGATTTACCAATGGCTAGATCAAGATCTAATGGACCTTTAAAAGAAAATTATCAAAGAGTGCAACTGTTAGTGACCCGATGTAATTCTTATGCAAAAATGGGACCTTTTATGACATTCTGCCCTCATATATATATATATATATATATATATATATATATATATATATATATATATATATATATATATATATATATATATATATATATATATATATATGCCGGCGCACAGGGTGTGTGTGTGTGTGTGTGTGTGTGTGTGTGTGTGTGTGTGTGCGTGCACGTGGGTGATATCTGCTCCGGAACAAAACTTCCCACATGGATACATATGAATTACGGCCCTTCGCTAATTGCATCCCGACAAACATTTGATGCTACATGAGCATCTGGGTGCGCTTATACAGCACCGCTTAAATAATATTCTCATGGAGTGCTAAAGGATCATATTACATCTTGTTTTATTCCCGCTTCCCCCAGGTTATTCCATCTGGGCATAATCTTCGAAATACGAAAATGACATTCCTCTTCTCCCATGTAGAACACAATTGTGGCATGACTCTGTCTTTCCCTCTACCATTCAACTTTGGAACTCTCTGGATACTGACGCAAAATCAAAACCAACAGTAGCATCTTTCAAGAAAAAAAAACTCAACAGTACATTGGTTACGGTGGAAGATCTGAAGCCAGGACCTTTGGATAACATCTAATCACTTTTTCAGATTTTTGGATAGTTTGATGCTTAAACCACATGCTCCCCAAAACTCAGATGTGTGAACATAAAATTTATATGAAAAAATGACCTCAAAACTTTTGTTTACACTGAAAAGTTTAAGCAGTGCTGGAAACATGGGTTTGTTTGCATGGGCATGATAATGAACCATGTCATCGTTTGCACAGTCATTAGTCCATGACCCATGGAAACCAATTGAGCCATTGACAAGGGTCCAATACTGGAAACCATTAGCTGTGAAGAGAAGAATGGGCCAATTCAGACTATTCACTACCATTGTTCTTATTACTTTGATATTCTCTATTGATGTAAAAACAAATTAGCACAATCCTCTTACTGGTCCCCATATATGGAAAGGTGCATGTGAACTCACACCCAAACAAGCCAATTGTGGTGTTCCCAAGTTGAAAAAGTCGATATTTCAGCCACAAAATATACTTTTCTTCTTAATGACAACATCACAGAGGTAAAGCTACAAGTTATTTTACACAATAATTAAAACACAGGACAGAACAAATGAGTATGTGTCGTATTACAGTCACGAGTGCGTAAGAATTGGTAACTTTTTCTTTCAATGCGATTTTCACGGAACTATTTTTTGCTCAACCTCTGCAATTTGTATGTCGCCTCACAAAGGTAAGAATAGCCCTATCACATTAGAATCAACGGACATTAAAAGAAAAAATATCATATCCAGTGGCGGTTCCCAGGATTTTTTTCTGACAACCCCTCCCGTGCCCTTTGGAGCAATTTAGAGAAAGAAAAATGAACAACCTGTCAGGACAAAATTGAAAATTTTATGACTTTTTATTCATGCTCTTTCAGGACTAACCATTGAATTTGACCCTGGACATGGATATATGTTTTCAATTTCTTCTAATTTCAACTTAACAACAACAACAACAACAACAACAACAAACAATTTTGAGCGACTACTGCGAGAAAAAATTTGAAAATCCTACCAATTCAAATAGAATGCTATAAAAATCTCAAAAAAATCAAATCCTGCAAAAAAACATATGGATACAAAACTATGGATATGTAGCAATCAGAAAATATATAGGATTACTGTACTTGTGAAAAAAAATTAAATGGGTAATATTGATCCAAAGTTGCCAGTCTCACTGCACACTAGCTTTACAACTGCCACCTTAAATCCTGGATACCACCCCCATGGTGCGAGGCGCGGACAAATTCTTCATGCTCGTTTGCGTACGCAGTCCAGCTCCTTGAACGATCATTTGTATCGGCACTACTTGGTTGACAATGCTAAATGTTCCTGTGGTAAAACTGATACAGCGAAGCATTTCCTACTTGGCTGTCCTTTTCACGCCTTTCTAAGAGCACAACTATTTACTGGCTTACCAGAATCTACCTCCATATCGACTGATACCCTTCTCTTTGGCGACCCAAACATCACTGACTCTAATAACTGTAAAATATTAACGATCCTTCATAACTATATCATCCAAACTAAGAGATTTTGATTTGTATTACATACTTTAACCGACCACTTTCACCTGTTTGTTCTTTCATTAATCAATTGGCTTGCATTGTTTGAGTGTCATCTTGTATTATATTAAATCTTATTTTGTAACTAGGAGAGGAGTCCCATATGTTTTACATTTGCTGTCCAATCCGATTTCGTACGAAATGAATTATGTTTAAACCATCTTGTTTTATTGTATTAAGTTTATCTTTTTTTACTTCGTCCATATAAATACATGTACAATGTAAAGTTTTGCATTTGTAATATGAGAAATCTGGGATTTGATATTTTTGCTTTAGTAGTTTTAAAAGTTGACTTCTGTAAACTCTAATGTATAAAACGACTGTGTTAGCAGCTGTATCTTAACACACTCAGCAATAATGTCTTAAGGGCTTCCTCAAATATTTTAATCCAAACATTTACGGTGAGCCCAAAAGGCGAAGCAACCGTCTTTGATAATGCGCTGATTGTAACGTTACGTATGCCTTCAGTTTGGACCATACAAAATCCCACAACACACTAGAAAATAGGCGTCTAGCTTATCAGTTTTTATCAAGTTTGCGAGTGAAAAAGTCCATCTTTAGTTTGGTAAGCCACGGGATTCGTTTTTCGCAAAATATGTCCAACAGTATAAGCGAAATAGATATTAGCCCCGAATGTAAGGTGTAAGCAAACAATTTAGAATCACAGACACCATGTGCTGTAAGGAACGAAAGACAATTCAACTTGACGCACTTATTGAATTTTTCGCTAGCTGCTTTTGGTTGTCCTTCACAAACCTGGGAATTACCACTCTTTTCTCCTGTGTTCTCTTTAGTGCCAAGCTTGACGAAATGTGCACACACGAACAATCTCAAAAATCATCAATTTCCAACGAAGACGAGAGCTGTCACACTCACTCCTCGGAAATGGGCTCACAGGGACCCGCTCCTTCTTTGCAGATTCCCCAACCATGCTTGGTGACAGGTCTTAAATATTATAAATGTGTTATATATGCTTTTCACGTCTTTCTGTGCTGCTGGAAACAAAGGTTTTTTTTGTTTCTAGCCGCAGACAATTAGGCTTTGCCTAAAAGTAGATAAGGAGGTTTTATATGCTGACATTATACTGAGCGAAGAGCCATGCCAGCTTCAAGTCAATGGGAACCAACATGTTTTGTTGGTTGATGGTAATTGGGTGCAGGGATGACAGCAAAATTTTGAGTGCTTTGCCTGTTTCTTGCCGAGCTTTAAGCAAATTACAAAAAAGCTTCGCAGACTACCATGCCCATAATGTAATCTAATATTGCTAACAAATGCTGTTTTAAATTCAGGATGTGGTTTTCTTAAACACATTTCTCAAAGGAGACAAAAAACAGGGCGTGGCATTTCAATGTCCCGATAAAACTCAACCTCCAGTGACTAGAGGTAATAAGTATCGATACAGTAAACGTATTATTAACTCAGTTACCTCCTTAAACACAAATGACGTTTTCACAATTCTCCCCCTGGATTGGATTTTTTCTTATCGAGGTTCTCATGAGAATCTTGGAGAACATCTCCGGGGAAAAGCACCCTTTATTTGCTGGTAACATGGTACATATATCTTAGGAAACAAGGCACAAAGACGTGCTAGAAACACCGTAATCATTACTTTATTATAATATTATCATTATTATTATTATCATCATCATTATCATTATCATTATCATTATAATTATCATTATCATTATCATTATCATTATCATTATCATTATTATTATTATTGGATTTCTGGTGCTACAA
This sequence comes from Hermodice carunculata, assembly GCA_964020975.1. Taxonomy (NCBI): domain Eukaryota; kingdom Metazoa; phylum Annelida; class Polychaeta; order Eunicida; family Amphinomidae; genus Hermodice; species Hermodice carunculata. The sequence goes on from OZ026625.1 coordinate 87,945,923, forward strand.
TATAAAGGGGCCCCAATTATATCGCCGCCCTCCCCGTGGCCATGACAATCGCTGTTCTATTACAAAGATCAGATCAGGCAATGCTGCATCACAATTATTTGGAAATAGTTTAATTGCAAATAACATGCAAATATTGAATATTTTTATGTTTTTATGTATAGTTTATGTATACAAATTTGATTTTGCGAGAGAGATTTTTTGTACACAGTTTTTCCATAACTTATTTCATCAAAGAGTTTCATTCCTTCAATGTGTCCCCTTTCTCCGCACGTTTAACGTTGTTGGTCGGTTGGCTACCGCATAGGTGTGATTAAAATAACAATTTTCACATTACAGCCATATTTTTTATCATTCTAAATATTCAAAAACGGCAAAAGTTCCTGACATTTGACACATTTGACGCCAACCATATTTCGTAATAAATTATAAAACATGCGGCGTCACTTGTCACAGCATGTCTGCGTCTTACGCTGCAGATTTTTTTTTTCAGTACCCAAAGGAGGCCAGTGCAATCAATACACACGTTTCTACTTCCCTCCCTCCCTTATTCCTTTCCATTCTTACATTTTCCCCTTTCCTATATATTTTCCATGGCAGATTGCATTAAATTGTTCTTCACTCATATTTTTAAATGAATATATATATATATATATATAACGTCTGTGTCCTGTTTCGGTGCAGTATGCAGAGTTTACCGACGCGTAAGATAATGACACTTTTAATGATTTTTAGCCTTTGTAATCTTACGGCATGACGTTTTGTATGCACATTTATAAAATAGACCTATTACCCTTACTGATTGTTCCTAACCATCACGCGTTTGTATTGGAGCCGTCAAACTGGAATATTTATATTAAATTCGACTTACAAATCGGCTCCATCAATGACATAACTCGTCCGGGATTTGGCACTGAAACGATTCTTATTAGTTCCTGCTGGACATCCCAAACTCGTACCTATGGAGGCTGATTTGGTCTTTCCTGTTCAACATTATCTGTACCAGTGCGATTTGTTCATAATGATGTGCAATATATAACCTTAATGTTGACAATGTGCTGAATAATGAGTGCTGAATATTGATAGCGTTAGTTCTAATTTTTTACATAACAGCTTAATTTGTTAGACTGGCTGTCATGAAGAACAAAATGCATGGAGTCTGGCTTATGTACTGTTATATAGAAAGTCCAGAACTTTATTTCATAAATTAGAAAGCTATTTGGAAATCAGTAAATTATTCTGATTATCAAAATTCAAGTTAACGTCTGGGGGAGTGTTGAACACATTATGACGAATCTTAACCACATCATCTCAGCCTAAATGCAATTTGGTCCCTGTTGCGTCAGTAAAACATCGTCCCTAATATGCGGAATGCGTTGCCTCCATAACACCCCCCCCCCCTTCCTCGCTTATGACTTTCACTGCGGCGTCCGGAGGATTGCCCCTATCAGAAACTACAGTGAGTCTAGGGGGTACTATGCAGACAACGAAATATGTGCATCATAAAATTGTAGTACCAGTTTCTATCACCAGGACTTGTCAGTGTTACCTCGCTTTATTTTGTGACGATTAGGGCATATTCTGGAAAGGCCCTTCTTGTAACTTATGAGATGAAAGCCCAAATACAAAAAGATGCACAGGATTTTATTTTTATTTGTTTAAGGTAGTTTCATTCTTTCAAAATGCCAGTGCAAAACCGTACGATTAAATGCTGTTATGCAGACGCCAAGACATTGGACAGACTAGCCAAGTACCCATGGATGCATTTTTTTTCCATTGAAAGCCTCGCTATCCCTCCTCCGCCATGAAGGACATGCGTGACCCACCAAACAACAGGTGCGGAGAAGTAAGTATGCTATGGTGGAGTATAAGTGCCATAGATATAGCGGTTTTCACGCGTGCTATTTTGTGAGGGGGCTTTAGGCCTTAAACGATAACAGTATTTTTAAACGTTCGTTAAATTCGATGAAGAGTGCTAGAACATACCCGACGTCTCCTCGAAAATTAACACTTTTGCTCTTATTATTGCACGGAATTAAAATACAGACGTGTGCTCTAAATTCGATTGCGTGTGATAGAAAACACCGATGTATACTCCAAATTCAATTACGTGTAATAAAAAAAAACATTAACCTATACTCCAAATTCGATTACACGTAATTAAAAACTCCGACGTGTGCTCTAAGTTACTTTACTCTTCAAAAAAATCACCGTCAGGAGAAAACAATGATACAATCATAAGTTTCGGCCAACAGCTCTCACTTAAATTGACGCATCTATGCAAGAGTACCAATACCCGGACTTGCGCCGGTGTTCAATGCTAAAATAAATCTGAATTGGCTTTCTGATTACGCGTAATGTAACTTACAGTACACGTCAATCTTTTTTTTTTTTTTTTTGATTACGCATTATGCAACTAAGAGCGCACGTCGACGCTTTGTCGACGTGTAATGTAACTGAGAACACACGTCGATGTTTTTTTATCACACATAATCGAATGAAGGGCTGGGTTTTAATTACGTGTAACTTAACTAAACTTCGATTTTTTTTATTACGCGTTTTGTAACTTAGAGCACATGTCAACGTTTTTATTAATGTGTATAGTAACTTACAGCACACGGAAACGTTTTTGCGGCCGTGTTATGTAACTTGGAACACACGTCGTTGTTTTCCATTACGCGTATTCGGATTTAGAGCACACGTCTGTATTTTTATGCGTGTAATAATAAGGGCACACGTATCAATTTTGGAGGACACGACACCCTTTTAGAGACACCTAACCGTCCCGCCTTTATTTCAAATGGGGAAGAAAGAGGTGCAAGAACATAGGATTTGCTGTTCAACTCTCACTCAAGAACTGCTCATACTTCAAAAATATGTTTGAATATGTTCATCGCAAGGAAAATCATACATGCACTATGTAACTCAGAAAGAAAGTCAAAGTGAAGTATACGTCAAGTGGATATGCTTTGCACTGGTCGCAATCAGTGAAACTTAACGAGTAAAATGAGTTGAAGATCCGAGGAGCACATGACACAGATAAATGGATGCCGTTCTTTCACGGGCTAGATCATTGTGGCCAGTCGTGGCACGTATCGTAATTCCCTGACAGGAAGGAAACCATATAGGCTTTACGTCCGATATGTCTCGTAGTAAACATTAAGTAAACACAATTGGAAAATTATGTGCTTAAACAGTCCGGAGGTGAAAGTTAAAAGTACTAGACTCAGATTCAGATTCTTTTATTCAACAATAAATTAATACATTTCAATTGTTAGGCAATAAGGACAGAAATGTATATATAAACAAACGCAAAACATAAAATAGGAGAAATAGTACATTATTACCACAGAGAACAGATAGTTAGGATGACCCAGCTAGCGATGAAAACAACCGCTCTCGCATGGGCCACCTAAATAAATTTACTTGGTAAGTTAATGCCTTGCTTCAGAACAGAGCACCACATGTGTTTTAGGACAATTGAACTGATTGAGATATAGATTCTCAGTTTCTAGTTTCTTGTTTAAGATTGAATTGTATGATTTTTTTGGTCTCAACAGAACATCGTTCATACTCACCGCTATATAAGCATTGCCTTTATGAAAGGCAATATGTAGATTTCTTTTCTTTCTTTCTTTCTTTCTTTCTTTCTTTCTTTCTTTCTTTCTTTCTTTCTTTCTTTCTTTCTTTCTTTCTTTCTTTCTTTCTTTCTTTCTTTCTTTCTTTCTTTCTTTCTTTCTTTCTTTCTTTCTTTCTTTTTTCTTTCTTTCTTTCTTTTTTCATATATATTTGTAATGTTTCATATGACTGCGTGTTACACTTTAGCACAAAACCTTTTATTTTTGCCATTTCTGTGACCAGTATGTTGCTTTGAAACTGGAGAGAGAAAGAGTGCCAGCAAAACGTTTTTATGACCACAAATTATTTAGTTAAAGTCGAACTATTAAAGACCACGGCAACTACTCTGAATGATCAAAAATATACTGGACTCAAATTCTCTGTGGAAAAACCTTTCATTCAATTTTTAATACCGACATGCTCATATTTTCAGAAACAAATAATGGTCCGGATCAACAGCTTTCCTCGAGACGCTTTAAAAGGAGCGCGTCAGAGAGCATCGAGGAGAAGCTGTTGATTCAGTCTATAATTGAGAAAAAAATGAAAAAGAAAATGTTACTAATTAGAAATTGAAAAGTTGCGAATTTTTTGTACGTATAAAAAGTAAATGCATGGGAAAGAGTCACTCAAATTTATTAATCGAAAACTGGGCAAGTGACCACAGGCTTTTATCCATTTCCCATAGCGTCATGAGTCATTGGCTGCCAGAGGCGTGGTAAATGCGAAGGCCCGCATAATTAATGCATTCAGGTTGTATTTGAGATCTGTCCTACACGTGGCGATTGAGGGCTGCTGTACTCATGCCACTTTCGTAAACTCCTATGTATCATTCATATATTTTCAAAATTTATGCCATGGTAAGTGCAATTCCTCAATTTGAGTAACAAGTTGCAATGTTTCTATAGTTATTTGATGATTAAAACCGTGCTTGAACAGCTTTATTATCTGCTGAATATATTGCTGACGAGAGGCAGGGTTGCTCGCGTACCGCTGGATCTGAAACTCAATGTGACCACAGTCAGGACGAAAAAATTACGTGACACATTTACATGCTACTAGTAAGCAGGACGTTCGCGTCAGGTAAAACTAAAACTCTCTGTTGTCACGTTTATGGCACAACGTAGCACACGTCAAAACCACTATGCATGTGAATGTGTTTATTAACAAAAATGAACATGTCCACTGCACACGTTTGATTTTTTCCAGCTCCTGTGCTGTAATTTAGTGCTCGTGTGCTCTTTCTTTGTGATCATTTCCACTAATCTAAGTATCGTGTGTATATTGAGTCTATATTTTTAGACACGCAAAAATCACAACATTTATGCCAGGATCTCCCAGCATAATATGTGATCGGCCATGCGCGCGATCGTCACGCCAACCCGCGGGTAGGCTTGGAAATGTGTTCAGTTAGCTTGCTTTTTGGTACAGTAGTGAGAGAGAAGTGGAACAGCTTTCCGACCCTCTGACGTGCCCAACTCAGGGCATGGTAAATGCATCTTTCAAGTCATTCTGCTGACCAACTCTTAGACATCACCGTAGAAGTTTATATGGCCAAATGTTGGTTCACCAAGTCGTTCTGGTCACTTTCTACACTGAGCGCCATATCTAATATAAATTAACAATTGGACTTGCGATACCCGGGTATCATCACTCTTCTCTATTAAAAACATCTAACCTTGCCGGGATTGCTTATTATGTTCACCGCAAAATGTTTTCTGTCTGTAAGCGCATTTTCGAACTGAATACTTCCTTGCATGGTTTTTCATACCGATTTGCTTGCCACGTACATTGTGGATTGGCATAAAACGCAAGACGGTATTATTGGTAGAGTAGTAGAGTATAATTATTCTCCGACAGAGTTCGCTTTTTTAGATTGTATATCCCCTAGAGTATAGTCCACAGAGATGTCGGTTTTGTTAACAGCCTGCTTTATCTAATAAAACAAGAACAATTGTATAAGATCTTGGGCTGAGGAATACGTACTTGCAGTTTTGCTGACCAGGTGTTCTCAGTTTTTACCTTTTTTTTTGCTGGGGGGAGGGGGGTGTATTCTTTCCACTTTTGGCTGTGAGAAATGGTGTTCTTTACTTAATGTTCGTTGTGCAATATTGTTAGCCAACTGTGATTTTATGTGATCTTATATATATGATTTATATTATACATACATATATATATATATATATATATATATATATATATATATATATATATATATATATATATATGTGTGTGTGTATATATATATTTATATATATATTTATATATATATATATGGATGGATGGATGGATGGAAGTTGTATGAATGTATGTATGTATGTATGTATGTATGTATGTATGTATGTATGTATGTATGTATGTATGTATGTATGTATGTATGTATGTATGTATGTATGTATTGGGTTAGGCTTGGTAGTGTTGTAGAGGGGGGTGGCGTGGCTGGGGAGGGGACGGCGGGAATTCTAAAGTTCGTTGACTGCTGATCTGCTCATACCAATTCATGACATGATCAGAGATACCAGATAAAACTTGACTTTTATGCAAACACACTTTTTTCTGTGTTGAAAGAGACATATTGGGATATACCATATTTTATGTTTATTATTTTGCCATTTCATTTTTTTTTTAAATTGACATATGGAAAAAGCAATTGGAATGATATGACTCAGTACTTATACTGCCTAACCATGTTGATATGGCACTCGCACATAACCATCTCCATTGAACCATTCTTTTTTGAGAATGGGGATTTGGTCGAGTGGATATGTGTGTTTCCCATTTCAGCTAGGCGACTATTGCCAAAGGTTGCAGGTTCGAGTCCCCCTCGTTCCGAACATAAGATATATATTTTCGGCATTTCCTAAATGCTGATGGATTTAAGTCCCCGATTCTGGTAAAAATTGCCGACTGAGTACTTATGTTGCATAACCGTGTTTATATGACACTCGCACATAACTTCCTCCGTTGAACCATCCTTTTTTGAGAATGGGGATTTAGTCGAGTGGATATGTGCGTTTCCCATTTCAGCTGGGCGACAGGTGCCAAAGGTTGCAGGTCCGAGTCCCGCTCGTTCCGAACATAAAATATAATCATACTAACTTTTCATATTGCATGTTACTGTTGCAACCACAGTTTAATCATGCAAAAGCTACAAACGTAGACAGTGTGGGGGTATGTAACATGGGATATATTGGTTATTCCATGGGTCCTTATGCGGTGAAATACTTGCTATCCTCGTTATATGTCTCGAAAGAGAAATAACTTTATCGCTCAATCCATGTTGCAAGCAGTGCCTAATTTTAGTGTCTTAATTTGGTAATGTTTATTCTGACCGACAGAAATTTCAATTTTTACTTCAATGTATAAGGCACTTTCCTGGCCCAAAACATTGTCCGAAACGAGTGATTCTACCCCATTGTGGATCTCCCTTAAACTCGCTTGAATTAAATGTAATATTACCTACCAGTTCCCACTTGACCACTGGTTCGGCTTGAACTCGACGGGAGTAAAATGCGGAATTTTATGCCAGCAACTCAAAGACAAACTGCATAAAAGTCACTCACCTGAAAGAGTAATAAGAATACGAAATGGATAAGAATTTTTTTGGACTAAGAGCATGATATCATTCCTCACTGTTTCGGGAGGGTGGTACAAGGGCTTTTACATGTGTACTGGAGGCCCCTTTATTTTTGGTACTCCGTACCCGCCATCAGTTCTAAATCTTCTTTTTTAATGTACCTCGTCATAGAACAAAATGACCGTTTGTATTAGCGTACTATGACCCCCCCCCCTTTCTCCGCTTCTTTCAACATCATTGTTTTTGCTTATCATGCAGAGTACTAAGTACTGCCGTTTATTGAAGAGGGAACGTAAAATGAAAAAAAAAATCATGAAAACTCTATCTTGTAAACATGTATGACTTTTTCTATCACAGAATATTTATAATATCAACTTTTGTCACTTATGTTGAACACGTATATATCCACATCAAGTATTTTACATGCAGACATGGTAACTGTTACTTGCAGTATTTAAATTAGCAGTAACAGATTACTGGTGACCATTCGAAGTTTTATTACCATCTCAATGAAATCGATAAATGCCAAACCTTCTGGAATCTGCCCTAAATATGTAAAATATGTAGAGGTATTAGTGCAGCGTCTGCTGGATATTTGTAATTTAATATCGAAATCTGTTCACCTTTCTAATCGATGTTCTGAATAAATCCTATATCCCTCAAGCAAGAAAACTTGGATGATAAGACAAATTAACATAATTAATGGCAAAGTATACTTCTGAGTACCCTCTTCATACTGTCTGAACAAATTATAAACATTGACTTTCTTAATATATCTTGCCCAACAGGACTTTTTTAAAGCTGATGTCCATGATAAGCCATTAACTGTGTCAATGTTTCAAAGTGTCATTCAGATTAAAAAAAGGCGACATACAATAATTATGTTTTGCCGATTTTACACAGACCTTTGAGCGTGTAAACAAGAGATGCTCTACTTTAAAAACTAAAGCAAAAGTGATTGTGTGGGAACTATTTGATATCATGCAAAACATGTTCAAGAAACCGCAAACTATAAGCTCGGGTGATAACGATTTCGGGGCAAGTCGATATGATGTGATTGTGGTGTGCCTCAGGGCAGAACACTCAGTCCCAGTGGTCCACAGTGTGCAAAAGTAACGCGTGAATACCTGGAAGAAGGCGGTGGAAATGTTCCTGGGCGAAATATTGTTTTACCATCTATTGTATGCTAACCATCTTTTGCTGCTTCCAAATGCTTCAGGTGGATCACAAAGACAGCTGGACGCAAGTTATGCTCATCTCTGGTAGTCGTCACAAAGTTTGAATACCCTGAAGTTTGTGTTCTATTTAATTTACCCTTTTAGAGACGCAGAGGGCAGCACATGGCGGTGTTATTAGCCTAGGATTTGTCCGTGTGCATAACAATAAATCCCCTTTTAAAATTATATATTATAAAAGAAAGCGATTGTATAAATGATCAAAACCTCAAGTTAGTGCTGCCATCTGGGGTCCCAAAACACAATTCAACAAAACCACATCTCCTGGGAGATACCCCTGGTCATTCTGCCCAAGCAATTACGTTACAGTGCTGTGAAGTGACCCTTTCCGGTTGATGTACTTAAAATGTCGAGCCATTCCAGTTTTTCACTAGAAGTTCGATGTCTGGATAAGCCGCAAGGAATAGGATGTTCTACAGGAAGTTCAATCGCAACAACTTAAATACATGCTTGGTGTCTGAGCACAAACACATATGCTAGGCATGTGAAGAAATTGGCTTTTTTTCTTTGTATGTGTGGTACAACTTTCACAATTTGAGACTGCCACAACCCATTATTATAAATTTTGTATATAACTCTTCGCTTGAAATGCTGAATTACGATAAACAACATTGGTATGCGATTGAAATAATAATAATAATAATAATAATAATAATAATAATAATAATAATAATAATAATAATAATAATAATAATAATAATAATAATAATAATAATAATAATAATCATGATAATAATAATAATAATAATAATAATCATGATAATAATAATAATAATAATAATAATAATAATAATAATAATAATAATAATAATAATAATAATAATAATAATAATAATAATAATAATAATAATAATAATAAATAGCTGTCTGGCTCTGTCCTCAGAAATCAGATGGACCCAAATATGTTGATTTTCCTTCGAAATTTGGAAGATACATCATGCAGCCGACATTTGAATGTAATTTTAGTTTCGCCACAAGAGATGCTAATTTTAATATGCACAAATGCAAACAATTAAGACAGGCGTTTTTACGAAGATATATATATATATATATATATATATATATATATATATATATATATATATATATATATATATATATATATATATATATATATATATATATATAAAATAACGGCGAGAAGAAAAAATGCTGAATGGTTTTAGGTCGGTTATTTAAATACTTTTCGAAGATGGAATTATAACATACTCAACATGGCAGGGTCTTGAAACACAAAAACATTTCACACAATTTTACAGGTTCATCAGAAAATTAGTGTGCCTTTACTTCTCAGTAAAATCTTGGTATGAAGCTACATGTCCTTTTCCCCAAGAAAACTTAATTGCATTTTTTAGTACTCAACCCAAATCAACAGCGGTGATTCATCACAAATGGGCTGATCTTCCGGACAATGTGACAGCTATCTGGAGGTGAGCGAAAAAACGGTTTTGACATGTTACCGATATGTTACTTATAACGATAGTGGGTTAATATTCGGTGTCCTGTTGCGTATATTTCGCAACTGAGGATGCATAGGAGCTTGCAGATTTTCCAATTTAAAATCCAACAAGAAAATAGATGCGAGGCATTTGCGGCTTTACATTACATACCACCCGTTATTTTGACTCGCCGAGTATAAATCATCCTAAACGTTCCTCTTTATTAACCTAACATAAAGACAAACTTACGTCACATATAAAGCGTATAAGGGGTGAGGGTCCCATAATGATGGAACGGGTAATAATTTTGGCCTAGCGCCAGGTACTGAAAATAGGAAATAATGGCCGAAGTATTGAAAATAAATAGGCTTGCAGTACACAAGTACGGTAAATAAAAATGCCCAGTGCGCATCATGGAAAACTTGTTTACCGTTCTCTTACCTGGAAGGAAATTAATATGCACATTTGTATTGTTTACTTCCATTTAAGCACAAGCACGCTTAGTTTAGGGCCAGTGCATTGCCAGATCTGTTTTGTTGCAGCTGCTGCAAAATATGATCAAATGCCAAGCATGTTCAAGGAGGGTCTGCTAAGGCATGAATTTGCATGACAAAAGAAGCGACTGCATCAATAAAATTATTATGCCAATGAGCTGCCTAGTGCTGCCCACTGAGTACCAATAACTCTTACCCGATTAAATTATGTCTTCCATTCCCATTTCTCCACAACTGACCTGAAAGTCGCCTGCTCTAGAAATACGCTCCAGTCACTTTCCACAATAAAACTGAAAACTAAGGATGCATTCTGACAACCTCTCAACAAAACAGCTACGTGTATGCAAGTTTTTATATCAAGGACTAGCCGATGTGGGTGGGGCCTCAAGTTTGTGTCCCGCCCTGCCTCATGTGATATAGCAGAGGCAGAATTACAGTTTTTAAATTATTCTGGTAATATCCATCTTTCTCTTTTTCCTTTATTCCAATTCAACAGCACGATGTGCTTTACGTGGCGTCAGTGCAAAAGTTAAGCAGCAATGGAGTGTCATATTTGATCTATGCAAATTAGGTTTAGAATGTCACAATTTAATACTGCGAACATAAGATTAAAAGCTTTCAAATCGTAGAATTTAATCCAAATATCTGTAGATATTGTATATGCCTATTCTGTTTCTTGCTTGCTTGGTAGAAAAATCCCTTGTACTTCCTATCCAGTTACTGTATCGCATTTGCCGACCGTGGTAGCAACAGTTCCAACGAGACTTTACGATTTCTGTCGTATTAGTATACTCAGATAAAAGTCAGCACGTGACATATCAAAGACAAGTATCAAGTTTAAAGCTACTGAGAGTATCTTAACCGTCCCACTCCCATCTCCCGGACAAAAGAAAGAAATATTACAAATCGCCCACACGCTTAATGGTATAAAAGTACAAGAAATATCTACGGCACGTATTATGTCGATTAACTAACCTTGAGGAAAAAAATGATGAAAAGAAAAAAGAGAGAGAGAGAGAGAGATTGGTCGCGATAGTAACGAGAGAGACGAGTAACGTAAGTAGTGAGACTTATACACTTATACGCTATCTACAATTGTAGCTAATAACCAGCATCCGAACAGGAAACAACACCTGGAAACAGTATATCAAGTGACACATGGTCACATTGCCAAAGACGGTAGGTGCATCTGCCCTTCAGTTTTTTTTTTTTTTAGTCAGCAACATGCACAAAAAAAAAAAAGAAAAAAAAGGAAAAAAAAAAAAAGGAAAAAGAAAAAGCACACCTGGTGACCTGGCTGGCGTGAAACACAATCTTGTTCAAGTCTGACAAATAGTTTTTTTTTATAGGGGAGGGATTATGATCGTAAAGCAGTGGATTTACCATATAAATCACTGGGTTGAATAGAAATATGTCTCGGAGATCTACTGCTTATTTTGTAGGGCACACTTCCAATATTTGAGGTGTGATATAGGTCGTTGTTAACGGATTTTGACCATTAATGTTACGATGTTATGAAAGTGTTGCACGGCAATCGGATTTATTAGATAAATTACGCAATGGGTAATATTGTGTTTCGTTCGTTGATAAACCAAACATTTCCGGATAGCCTTTTACACATACATATCTTATACAAAAAAATATTACTCTGCAGAACTGGATTAAAAGAAGCGATGTGTATACCAAGAAAACGTTTCGAACAAACCGAAAGACCTCATTTTAATCCGTTATTACTTTTTATGGCTTTTTGTAATTGAGACTTGTCAAAAAAAAAGAAAAAAAAATAAATAAAATAGAAATAAAACTAAAATAAAATCAAGGATACCGACACTCAGATATGCGATCATTGAAAGAGATTACGACTCTTCCAATAGTTAATTATAATTGTAGCGCTTCAGTGACACCCTATACCACAAGGCTCACTATGTTTCTGTGATAACATAATGTGAAAGTAACAATGGCTAGCATGTACGTACATGTAGCGCTACCCGGAGGCAGTGCCAGCCGTGGAAACTGCAGCCTACCTTAAAATCCCACAAGACGATTTCGTTCTTATAACAGATCTTCATCCTTTTTATGCCAAACTAATTGCCCCTTATTGATTATTAACTGCAGGTGAAACTTCCTATTGAAACCGATCAAGGGCCCGAAAAGCGGTCTTAATATGGAAATGGTCTTAATGGAGAACAGATAATTTTAAAAATAAATAAATTCTGGCCTATATAAGGGTGCTTGTAAAAGAGAAGGATGGGATGGATTTTTTATGGAAAGTCTTAAAAGAGAGATTCTCCTGTTCTTAATTTGTCTTGCCAGAATAATTCTGGTGAAAATGGCAGAGACGTAGAGTATCACTCTTTTGATACGCCGCTTATAGTACAGTAGACTATTCCTATAAAGACTATCTAAGGGACAGAAAAATGTGGTCTCATTATCGTATTGGTCTTAATTAAGGCTATAGTTTATTTAGAATAAACATTGCAAGCTGGTAATCTAAACACAGAAGTGGTCTGTTTTTTAGACGTGGCTTTTTCTGTTATGGGGGCGCAACAGTAGCACTCTTAATACTGTCCCTCTCAAACAACAAAAAAGCGGTGTTTTTCAAAATATCCTTCTTTTTCTGATTATTTTTTGCCTGTGATGTTGAAACACCTAGATGTGGATAAATTGTTTGATGCTTCTGAAATTGACACAATTCTCACCACAGAACTAATGACAAGCTCTAAATATACTTCAATTTCTGATTCGAACTGGCTATCACAAAAAAACACCTAGATAACAAGTGATAATTTTAAAAGTATTTAACTGAACTCGTTTAATATTAACATTTATTCGTCAAAACCTGGTCGACATAGGTTATTAGTTTTGTATGTCATCTTGATTTTATGTACATTTTCGCTCCAAGAAAACACTTTAAGTGCTTGGGTGAAAATTCAGAAGGCAGTATTTGAAGTGTGAATAGTCAACAAATTTAATGGGCACGCTGCATCTAGTACGTTGAAGACAATTGATGTCTCCTAATTGCTTTGAGCGGAAAAGAGCCAAGGCACCTTATAAGTGAAATAAAATGATCGCTGTCACCATAGGAACAGTTTCAAGTGCAAGCCCATCTGTGCCAAGACATAAGCTCGCAAAACACGATGACGAAATTTGCTGTTTCAGCATTACCGTACTGAAAAGAGGCCAAATCAAACGCAAGGTTTTTTAGTCCAAAGTTTTTTCTCGATTTGCCTTCATGTCATTTGCTGTGCAGAAAAAAAAATCTGTAGAAAACTTAATGATCCCAACTACTAAGGTTTATTCCTGGCTTGTACATTGTTATTTTGTTGAATATACAGGATATAATCTATTGCGGCATTGTTGTCAGTCGGCGTGTGTTACTTCACTCAAGCGAATAAAAACACTTATATGACGAACTGTCAAAATGACATTCCTATCAATCACATGCTGTTCCACGGGGTACATGAAAGGTAAAAAGATTAAACAGAACATGAACTGATAACAGGTGCTGTGGTCCCTTTGTGTATATCGGGGAAAACAAAGAAGATAAAAAATGAAATTCATGCACCATGAACTGTGTCAACGATAGCTGAATAAGTAGGCCTGACAAGGAAGGTTTTGTGGAGACTACACACGGTTAACAGGCGGATAGTTCGAAAGATAGAAAGATACATGGCTAGGTGGCTAGTTTGCCAGACAGCAAGGTAGATAGTCACGGAATGATGGATCTGTAAGCATGGTGGGTCAGCAACAGGGCAGGAAACCCATAATTATGTTGGAAGGTCGACAGATGGCTATATTTTGTAGGTGTTTGGCCTACAGGTGAGGTAGGTATTAAGAAAGCATATAAATTTTTATAAGACAATTGAACGTTGCGGTAGGCCTACCCAACGGTATTGTATCGATTCCATTGAACCATAACGTTTCCCCAAAACTGAAGTGCCCGCCGTCAACTGCTCATTTTGGACAAAGCGTGCGCATATCTACCACCTGATCTTAATCAACATTTTTAAGCAAGGCTGACTCTGTGCCTGGTTCGAACTGTCGCCAGAACGTCAATCCTTTCCTTATTTATCGTGGAAATATCTTCAATAAATCTTGATGGAAAACTAGCCTATATCATTCCAATTTACACTGATTTGTTAAAATCTCTGCGGATATCTGTGGGGTTCATCTAAAACTGGGGAGTCCTGGCTACATGTTTTCCGGTTGGCGTTGGTCAAGAAAACGTCAACAAAATTAATACCGCAAAGATATGGGTGTTCGTGAGAAAATAAGCCTGGCACAGTAAAGTTGGCGGATATTACAGTACCTAGTGTATGAGCATTGGTGGCTGTTGGCAACATGCTAACTCAGTAGATGGTCGTTCTTTTGATGTAGGGCACCTATACCGCGACTTACATCGCTTCTAGATGCTATTTACTCTAGATCTTGATATAGCGCGTAAATTCGATTGGGTATTGCGGGCTGTAATACATTCCTGTGAGCCATTCATTCTATTAACTCTTTCCCGCTGCCAAAAACCCAAAGTGCCCGGACATAGAATATCGTCTGCTTGAACGCTTTTACATTGAGTGATTCATTGATGAAAAGCGTTCTGGATGATCGTTGAGTTGGATTTTGTACAATAGAGCATGCCTTCGGCCATTGGCGTTTACTTAGCGCGTATCTGGGATCAGGGGATATATGGCAACGAAAAAAGAAAAAAAGATGAGAGACTGTCTCAGTCTGTTCTTGCCAGGAAAGAGTCCAGCATTGAGTAAAAACATGCCGCCAAGAATACCGTGCTGCTGCATCTGACTACAGCACTGCACCTTTTCTCTACCTACGTCTTTTCCCAAGGACTGCATCTTTGTGTAAAGATTCCCCGCCTTAACGCACCGACAGGGACCGATAATTTCCAAGGTCGTCTGCTTCAATATTCTACCTTCCTACAGTGAGAGACGCCCCAGAACATTAATGCTCGTGGTGAACTGCGTACAACCAACTGCATTGATATGAACACGCATGTGACTTTGCTTCCAAACTAAATCTATCAAAGACAGTGATTGTTAACATGATAACCGATAATGCATAGCTTCAAAAATTTAAAAAAAAAAAAAAAAAAAAAATATTCGCCGTAATGATATGACAGATTGTCGGAAGAGAACGGGAATTCTCTCTCTCTCTCTCTCTCTCTCTCTCTCTCTCTCTCTCTCTCTCTCTCTCTCTCTCTCTCTCTCTCTCTCTCTCTCTCTCTCTCTCTCTCTCTCTCTCTCTCTCCTTTTTGTGATGAAATAATGTTTACTTGCATACCATGAACTGCTTACATGTTGACATGATATCATTTGGTGTTAACATGGTCCACTAGTGAACATTTTCATTACTGCAAATTGTATTGGATCAAAATTTTTACGCTCATTGTTATATCAGAACTTTATAAATCTATGACAATCATTGTCATTTGAAATTTGGCTGAACTCTGTGTTTGAGTCTAAATGCCACAGAAAAAGTTTTAATTTTGAGGTTTTCAATGATCGAAAATCTCAAAATTATTAACTTTTAAAAGGCATTTTACAGAATATTCAGTGTTTGAGGCTGTATAAATTTTGTCATTAGAATAAATACTTTTAAATAATATGTCTAAGCAAGGTCACTTTTCTCTTTTCTATCATTTCATTTCATGTGTGTGGCATTGGCCAATTTACACAAGAGCAGCTGGCGGGAAGAGGTGAATCTTGAAAACAAGTGCATGTAGACATCTTAGTTGTTATTGTGACATACAAGTGACCCCTAATAAAAATACAAGGCCCTGAATATGTATGATTGAACGCCTTACACAAAATTTAACTCACATCATTAACGCAAGCCCCTGTGGTCCAGAGGGTTCACGTGACAACTCGTGTTATTTCTCATTGGTTAGATATCAGCTGAATACTTTTGATTATGCTGACCAGTGACGCTCTCTACCTACCGCAGCAGTCCAGGCTTATCCCAGGCGCTAAACAGTCCACATGTTATGTGCGGGTCATCTAATTTGCGTGGAACTATAGTTATACACATTTAATGACCATCTTCTTTCGAAAAATTATTGCAATGGCAAAGAAGGGACAAAATTTACTTCGGTTTGATTTAAAACAGACAGTCCTTTAGCACATACTAGGTATGCTTTTAAGTATCATTACTATATGATTTCCATATCTTGCAACATATTTTTGTCACTCATGGAGCATTTCATGTTAAAAAATAATAAGTACGTATGCTCTGATTTAACAAAGTGAAACCAGGATATGGTGTTCAAAAACAAAGGAAACAACAAAGCGAAAACGAAAACCAAACACAGAAAAAACAAAAACAAAAATAAACGCAAAAAAAAAACAACAAAAAAACAAAAAAAAAAAACATAAAAACATAAGAAACATTCCAATATTTGATAACGTCCGTCTTGAAAAGTGTTCCTCATGTTTGAATTCAAAATATTTAAAATCTTCAAACCAGTGTCACCGGCATCACGCAGGTTAATGATTGCTAAATATGATGCCCAACTCTACAGCTAAGAGAAAAAAGGCAAAAAAAAAAAAAAAAAAAAGAGAAAAGAAATACAGTGGCGACGTAAGTGCTACAAAGGACATAACAGAACGTAGACCACAGCTGTAAGGTCCCAGTAGTAAACCCATATGTTATGGTCGATGAATAAACATGTACATGAAGTGTGGATAAGTTTGACAGTCCCGGCTTATTGGATTAGCAGCGGTCCTGTAACAGTCCACCGTGATCTCCTTGAAACGACAGAGCCAAGGCAGCTACAGCCTTAAATTGTCAAGGGAATCTTTATATAGCTGCTGCTCTCGTAAAATATAACAGTACTGCAAGTCTGTGTTAGTTGCTTCAGTTACAATGTTGAGCGGTAGACCCGAAAAAGCCATTGTTTTGTATCCACACTAAGGTCCTAGCGACATAGACAAAGGCCACTGAAAGTAATGGGTACCAATCGCAAATAAACATCTTTAAATATGTCATATTGGAATGCACTGGGTCTAATACCAGGTTAATGAGAACATATTAAACATAGTTTAGTTAGGGATGTTTTGCCTTATTTGAAGAGCAATTCTAAGCACAAGGAATAAAGACACAATATATATATATATATATATATATATATATATATATGTGTGTGTGTGTGTGTGTGTGTGTTGGGGTTAACCGAGGATACCTATTTGGACAGGAAGGGGCTGCATGGAGTCAGCGATAAAACATGGGAACATTCAGGCATTTGACCGACAGAGGTCGCTCGAATGAAAGTACATTATACCTCCGGGTGATTTGACATTTTATATTGTAAAAAGTATTGCAGACAGAAAAACAAAATCTAATTAATGTGTTTCTCATAAATTACCTTATACATTGCGGTGACCATACTCTTGAAATCACTGTAACCCCTAAAAGATTTTACTACCATGAAACACAGCGTATACTCAGAACCCCTTGTTGCCCTTTTTGCTTATATATTGCGTTGCTTTTTATATGAACACACGTTGTATTGCCGATTGTGACGCTTTCACTCACTTATACAAACGAGTGTGTTAGGAACTAAGAGCAAGGTCTGAAGCGGTCTCCGTATGATGGCTTTGATGCAACTGCGTACGGTAGCAGAAAGATGAGCGTATGTCTTTCAGTTTATTGACCAAGGTGGTAGCGCTTTTAGCCTCCTGCGTCCTATGATGTGAGCGTCGATATCGCAAAGCAATTATCAAATATACGGAGCAGTACAAAGATTTAAATGTCTGGTGGAAGCAATTAAAAACGAAAGATAAACAGATAAAAACGACAAGAGGAAGAGATGGCATTTGACGTAGAAAGAAGTAGGTCCAAACAGACCGACCTGTCACATTTTGAATAATTTATAAGTTCTAAGAATACTCTTTCGGACGATTTATCAGTTGTGCCCTTGCATGGATACTTATGCCATCAGGCGTGCTGACACTACGCCATAAGACGATGATCCGTTTACCTTATAAATGGATTGGAGTGTTTTATTGGCGAAATGCATTGGCGTCGATTGATAACATGAAAAAGAGCCATGTGATGTACCTCATAAAACAAACACAGACTTACCTGACCTAAAGCACAAGCATCGATCATTTAACCATAAAAATGTTTAAGGAGAAAACAACCCACTAAATCTGTCTTGGATATAACACCTGTGATGGATCATTATTAAGGATTAGCTTGAAATCTTCGTTGTATCGCCTTAATTGGACACCGTCATAATATCGATCCATTATCTTTGGTATTTGTGTCTTTTTGTCCAGAACCACTTCCCAGTAGTCATTACCCTATTCAGCAGTCCGAACTCTTTACTCTCCATAAGCTGACATGTCACTGTCTAACCTTTATACATATGGAAGTACTATTGTCCATTTCACACGTTCTGTAGAATTTTGATATAGGCTGTATAAGCCCAAATAAATGAAACGGTCTTCAGCGGGTAACTACTCAGAACATGATTTGGAGCCTATACCTATACATGTCTCTCTGAGTAGCGGCCCCTGTCTAAGCTAAATATGCAGCAAAGACAACCCACATAATAATGAATAAATATGAACATGGCAAATGATCAATAAGCTAAATACGTGAAGCTTTGCTTATAAATGCAGAGCTTCATTATGAAAGAAAAAAACCCGTCAGACAAAACATATTTACTAGATTTGCATAATACAGGTTCAGATAAGAACAATTTGACCATGCCCCTGAACCAGTATGTACCTTTTCTAGCTGGATTGCTTATCCTAGTTAAACCACCTGCCAGTGTATGACTGAATTAGAAACGAACTAGAAACAAACTGGTGTATAACTGAATTAGAAACAAACTAGAAACAAACTTATATTCATTCCCAGTGATTGTAAAATAAAGAGTTGCAGCTAGACCACTTGTACAAACCAAGGGAAATCCTAACAAGTATTGCAACAATGGACATCTTGCACCAGAAATGTAAAACAAACCCCATGATGACACATACTCCTCACTTTGAAAGTCTCCAAACAATTAAGCTCTATTTCACGGCCAACACTGAGTCAATGTTGCAACGTAATGTATCAGGTTTGTCACATTTGC
Source organism: Hermodice carunculata (assembly GCA_964020975.1). Lineage (NCBI taxonomy): Eukaryota > Metazoa > Annelida > Polychaeta > Eunicida > Amphinomidae > Hermodice > Hermodice carunculata. Next base: position 87,965,371 of record OZ026625.1, read on the forward strand.
AAAAATACTGTCAATTTTGGGTAATTCTTTAATATTGAGTAAATTTAATTATTTTTTTCTTATTAGAATATATTTTACTAGAGTAACCCGTTCAGTCCACGATTGTTCTTCCACGGGGCCCTGGGGTACAAGACAAGATAAAAGAAGACATGGAACAAAGGTAAAAAATACATACAAACTTAGTGTTAATGCAATCTACAAGATATTTCCTCGCTGCATAAGTCCTTTTTCATCAATTTATCAATATACATAAATTCAAGGCATGTTAAATGTAAATCTGCCAGTAACGGGGAGCAGTTGCTGTCCATTGGAATGCATTTTATTCGTTGAAAAACGAATGGTAGGCATTGAACAAAAGTATCATCCAAAAGGAATTTTATAGCATCTACCCAAGTTTCAACAGTGTAAGATTTAACGTTACTTAATGAATATTTATTGTGTGACCATTATGCTTTGATTGTATATGAATTATTATTTATGTGTGGTTTACCATTATGTTTAAACATTTTGCTTAGTAATTCTGAAAGAGAACTTTTGACCTCATCTATAGGTAGATTTGTGTACAGTACAGAAAAATAAAAAACATTTGATTTTTTTTTTGCTTTTAAATCTTTGATTTTAGATACAAACTCCATACCCTTTGTAGTTCGGGCATACGCTAATTATAAGTCTGACCGATGTATTTCTCCACCATTATCCTTGTATCATACAACAGCACATCTGTTAATTTGTATCATAATCAAGGATGATTAAACCATTATTAGGCTGTGAAGTAGCTTCGGTTTCCAGATCGGATTGCTCAAACTGTGCGACTCCAACCATAATCTGTCATTTTTTGTTCAACATGCTTGTCCTAACAGCGCTTATAGGAGGGGACATCTACCATGGTCACTCAATGTCAAAAATAAACATTTTCGATGTTTCAACAAAATATGCAGTCAGATCCTTTTCAGGTACTTTTGAAATTTAGCGGGGGTCCACTTTGATCGGGTCCTAACCACCATCAGGCAATGCAATGCGTCAGTAATTCATATTCAATGAATATTTATATCAGCTGCTGGTAAAAATCAAAGGCATATTTTTCAAACCTGCTGGAAAAAACTGCTTTGAAATTGCATAAGAGCGCATCTGCGTGACGCAACACATCAATTTGTGCAACTGGTGAAGGTGCAATGTATACTTTTGATGAAGATTTGGTGTTGCATAACTTTCAAGTTCTCTGAATCAGCTGGCTCGATTCCATTGAAATCTAATTCCTGTTTTTTTTCCATAAGTTTAAAATCATATAATCACCAAAAATACCAGGTCTACGCCTGTAATACTCCTCGGCAACGTATTACTCACCTTGACAAATCTGCCGGTGGCAGAGGTTAGGGGTCATGACGTCATGAAGATGACACACATCTATGTCATCTCATGCATTAACTCCATGCACCAAATTTGATTGTTATCATGCAGCTTGATGCCAATACAGGGATTAACAAAGCTGAATCCAGTGACCATGAAGGCCAATCAGCGGCAGAGTTAACGACACAAAACGAAGCTCTATACGTACTTTCTTATTAATATTTTATTGGAAATTCCATCTGAGATTTTTGTATTAGAGTTTCACACATGTATTAAATTAATTTGAGGTAGCTCCTTGATTCTTCAGCTATGAAGATTAAACATGTGCACAAGACAATTTTCTTCGGCCAACGTTTGGCCAAGGGGTATAACGTGTAAAATGCATGGTAAGTATTGGGATACCAGCGTTTATGCATGTAGATGTAGTAGGCCCCAAATCCTTTGACGAATCCTCTTCAAGTACGGTGTGAGGTGTTCATAGAAGGATCCCTATGGAGTTTGTCCAACAGGTCACGTAATGGTGATCTAATATTTGATGATACTTGTTTATTATTTGATAAATATTTGAGGTTTTATATACGAATTTCATTTTAAGATGAGGCTTTATATTGTGCAAATCCATGTTCCTTTATTAATGCAAATTAAGACTTTACGTCGGTCAACTTGACATTATTTCCAAGGTCGAAGATAAACCTTTGTGAATTTAGTGTTTGGGTGATGTTTAAAAAACTATATGAGCTGGAACTTTGATGTTGCACTTCACAATGTGTCTTCATAATAGCTAGACGAAGACTGTGCAATGTGGACTTTCATCTGAATTTCAAGGTGACACATGTATGTACAGTCATTTTATTATTGTGTATCCCATACACTCGTTATGCCCAGACTATGCTGTTGCAGATGATGACAGTATTGCACATTGTGATGTCCTCTATAAGGACGAAGTGGAGATGTTACATGGGTGATCTTGTCCCAAGTCGTACGGTTTGCAGTCACACAGTTGTCTCTATGTGCAAGGTAAGCTGAGCAACATGACGGTCATACTCCACTTGTTCGCAATCCATTTTTTGCCCCAGAAAACAAACGTAACTTTCGACAATGGATATATTGCATGCAAAAATTCTTAAGGTTTACAGCACCACAATGCTCTGTTAGTGCAAGGTCAATTGAGTACATGACTGTCGTATTCCACTTTTTCGCGAGTCGTCTTTCCTCCCGAAGTCAACGGAATCTCCCGACACAGGATGTATAGCTTGCAAAAATTCTGAAACTTTATCAGAGCATGACATTCAAAATGCAGTCATTTTGTTGCACAATATTCGCACAACAAAATGCCACTAAAGGCGACTATATCCCCTGTCTCCAAGATGTTCTTAATCACCACCTGTTATGGTTTCCTACAATCAGCCTGGTAATAAGTAATATAATATTTTATAAGAACAATAAGCAGCAAAGTCTCTTTCGCGCCGTGCAGTGGAAGTACCTAATCCAGCTCAACTCTGATCTTGAAATCTATGTCCACCTGGAGGATCGGATCAGAGCCTTATGAAATGATGATATGTATCGGTACTATTTTGAACATTTTAAAGCCATAGTGTAAAATTGTGTTCTTGAATTCGTTGTTCAGCTTCTGTGCGGATTACACGTAAGATGTACCAAATAAATAATATTTTGGATGTTATTCAATTGCAAGAAGCATGACGCATTTTTCTTGGAAACGAATAAATAAAAAAAAAAACTATTTGTCCAGTATCAAATTAAGATGATTTTATATTTTCCGGATTATCCATGAGCATGTGTGTATAGATTGGCCATTTTTATTCGCCAGCTGATAACATTAGACCGATACGACGTCGTCTAAGTGCAAATCCAAAATGTAAACACTCTCAGAAGAACACTATGCATGTTTTGCATCTTTTTGGCACTATGGTCAGTGCAAAACTAATACAAAGACGTGCTGTATTTTCTTTTCAGGGAAGCAACAAGATAAAACAAACAATGTTTGACTACCTGATGAGCAACCTTGTGAGGGAAATTAGGATCACAGATTGCAGTATTTGACGACGGTCATTTGCATAAAATCGGCAATTGCCTATTAAAATTTAAAGTATATTGTTATGCAAGTAAGAAAATATATGCACAATGAATGATCATCACCAAGCTCTGCCCTTTGGGTTCCTAAAGAGTCAATTTGTGAACCTCTATTAATCAGCATTTAAGATATTGAAAAAAATGGACTTTTTACATACAGCGCCATCTGAAGTAATCTTTTTGCCCTAAGCCACTCAACATTAAGCTGACAAATGCCCGCCGGCAGATGTAGACGCTCTCAGGGATCACGACTGGGATTTTTCACCACATGTTTCTTCTTTTTTCAGTCTGATATTACAAATCGAAACTCACAGCGCACACTTGTACCTACTGTTGATAGCAACGGATGATAACGGCAAAAAAATCAAACTGGTGCTCTAATTTTTGTCAGAGGACAACCCCCCTCCCCCATGACACAAATGAAGACCCTGCATATGATACGTTCGTGTGTGCCAGTAAGAATCATGGTACACACACACACACACACACACATATATATATATATATAGTGGGACCCTTTGATCTACAGTAAGGTCATGATGAAGGTGATATTAGATCACCCGTTGACTCCAGATTTACAAAGGTGATGGTATAAGTACAAACATTCATGGAATACAACAACATAAATAGAAGTTTAAATAAATATTCTGTTCAACCTTTTTGACGACTCAGCTTGCAGTTGGTACGCCTCACTGTCTCAAAATCTGAATCGTAAACTGCACATTTAAGAAAAAAAACTGACTCGTTCTATACTTAATCTCGGTCATACTGCCCCTATTGGCGCAAAGGAGTTACAGACAGCCGAGGTTGCAAGCACTCATCTACGTGCCTGCCAACTGAGACAAAATCACTCCCTTAATATTTTGCATAATGAATGTCCGACTTACCTCACGAAACAAATTGTTAGGTCCCAGGCTATCCATCATCATCATACCAGAAATAGTCATGCAAATTTATAGTACATAGGGCCAACAATATTGGTCAAACAACATTTATTACAATGCCATAAAGGATTGGAATGACTTTCCACCAGAAAATATGATTATCGCCAAGCAAAACCGATTTTAAATCCAAAACTAAGCCATAACTTTACTCCAAAATGATACACTGCGACTTTAACAAAAAAAAAAAAAAAAAAAAAAAAATCATTTTGTTCATTTGGGCGTTGGCTGGAGTACCTCAGTGTGTTTCCTAATTAGCATTGGTCCAGTATGGGTGAGTATGTCCCACAGCATTTAGACTCTTGGGGAGCTCGGCTCCACCACATGAAGGGACGTTTTATAGTTTTATAATGGAATTATATTTACACCAAATTTGTACTTGATGTATGTTTTTCATGATATTTCTAAAGTTTCCAGTGTCCATATTGTTTAACATTTGACTAAGAAGTTGATGCAATGACTTTGTTATATACTTTGATTATTTTAATTTGATAATTTAATTTCATTATCATTTTTTAATATTTATAAATTTGCACAATGTAGCTGTTTTTATTTCTTAACATAATGTAAATTTTCACTGTTTCATAAATATTTGTACTTTAGTTGCTCACTGTTACCATCTGAATAAATCAAATCAAATTTTGTATATTTAGTTTGGTAAATTCGCGAAACGAAACATCATGAGATACGTAAAATGAGTGCCTCTCGAAATTACGTAGTTAAGGATTCAAAAAGTTTTACCGCAGTTAAATGACAGTTCAATTACTGAAATCTGTGATTGGCAGTATGGGAATATGTTTACCTGTCATACAAAAGGACGTTATTAACAATATTGCACAGGTGTCTTTCACGCATAGGTGCTATTTATATGGCTCTTTACCAATTCTGAGGTACGACGGGATTATTTTTATGTTTTCAATGCGCAGGTGGAACAGACCTGTAGGATATATACTTATATGGTTAATCAGTGTCCATTTTTTATGACCATCACCGGATTTCTTTGAAGAAACATATCTCTTGAGTTGATTTAAATATCAAATAAAAAATAGATGTAGTATCTCCACACACAGAGATGTGTGGAGCATCTGTTTCTTTTCAGTCAGGGTACCGTTTAAATGAGGCAAAATGGTAGCCATTTATTACATATACCATTTACGAACAAGTTGTTGGGAGCAGCAATTTACAACGGAAATCATCGTAATTTGGCGACCCTGTAAAAGGTCAAGTGAAATGGCCCTCCCAATCATTGTCTCTGTTTGCACTGGTAAATTGTCTTTCCTTAACTCAGTTGCACCGGAAATTATCCTGTCACAAAAAGGTGCCGAACCACTTTGATCGAGCAACCTATACAAAATGATTCTGGTTGTAATCAAGATGCTTGAGACAGTAGCTGATTGTTTGATATGGGGGGGGGGGGGGGTTGTCAACATGCGGTTGTGAATATCGGTGTTTGAAAAAAAAACAAAAAAAAAAAAACAACATGCATTTTTTCAGTTCTATGACATTTTCTGTTTTTCAGTAACGCTATTGCTTTGGCCGAGCTGCCTGCGCTATCTAACTAAATTATAGTCACGGTGGTAAGAATGCAAATCGTCTGTTAAAGATGGCGTACTTCCAAAGAATGATAAGGCATAAGTCAATGGCTTTTTTTTCTCGGCGCTCTCTTTGGTGCAGCGTCCCACAGAAACGCCGAGCAGAGCTGTTGACTCGGTTTCTGAAGGGTCAAAGCATCAATTATTGAATATGTTGTATATGAAAATGTCATCTGAAAATATACTCTTTGAACAAAATATACTCTTTGAACAAAATATATTCTTTGAACAAAATATACTCTTTGAACAAAATATATTCTTTGAACTGAATATACTTTACGGTGATCAATATCGTTTGCCTGAAAATAAAACGATCTATCGGTACAACCTAGTGATTACAATTAATCACCAGTCATATCTAAAATTAAAGCGATAATGCATAGCGTTTGGTACAATGCTACCGTTGGTTTGACTGTGAGCCTCAAATTTTTGTACGATGTGACTGAAAATAATTCCTTGTAAACCACATAGACTGTACCACTTTGACATCCAATTTATCCGTTCATCTATCATTCCATAGATAAAAAATGCATAAATTTTGATATCACCATATTGCGACACCGTATTTTCAGAGTTGTGCTTCCATCATCTGGGGGTATAAAAATAATTCAGCCGACTTATTGGTTTTGTTTTCTCGCAATTAAAGGGAGATTCACTATATCTTGAGCGGAATGGGTCTATCAACGTTACCCCTTCTCATCAGGGACGTAAATAAACAGCAATAATCATTATACAGGAAATGCACGGATCACAGAATTGCCTGCGGAATTGCTTTCGTTACTACACAGTCTAATAACGCCCTTTCTAATGCCTCTCGTGTTATTTTCTTCAGGGAGTGCCCTATGCCGTCTTCACGATCATCTACATGGGACTGTTCCTCCCTTTCTGTAACTTTATGCATTCATAATCTGATGATGAACGCTTTATTTATCTATATTGAATTTTATGCTGCCGTCACAAATTGGTTTGAAGTAACATGGCGATAGTTGTATGGATTTAACACTTTGCCAGCCCTGACACACTTCAAACCTGAAGGTAGCACGGAATGTACACATCTCTAAAGACAGTTATGGCATGATCTATTTGCTGGTGAATACACCAGATCTCCCTTTAGCCCAGGGGTTAAGGTATGAAAGTTGATAGCACAAAGTGCATTAGACCATCCCCTGTTATAGACTCTGACTTCTTATATTTGCCACAAAGTAGAGTTGATCGTGCGTTGACAGGATATAAATGTGTCGGGTTCCATATAATTAAAGCTTGCTGTGCCGTGCATGTCACACCATTTACCAAGCACACTGGAGAGTACTGAAATAGGCAGGGCGCTGGACGCAATTTGCGTCACGTCCTCATGTGATATATTTTGGATCTTTGTCTTTTCCGTAATGCATGGGAAGCAACATTACAACATTCTTTCCATTTGCATCACGCAAACATAGCCTATCTTTTGAACAGTGCCGGTATATAAGGACGAAAAAAAAAAAAAAAAAAGTTCACATATCTTTCACCATCTTCTTTACCAGAGAGGGAAACTAAATTGCACATCCAAATATGGCTAAGGCGCAAAACATGATTGCAAATGGCACTACTGTAAAGCACTGTTAAGTTCCTATTGATAGAGCACTGGTGTGTCGTATACAATGTGTTCACGTCGTTGATCACTCAATCCTTGTGTAGGAATTAAGCTGTGATGGTCTACCAAATTACCGACACCCTATGCACCGATAAATTACTTACAGCATCAAGTAAGGGAAACATTAGCGCAATGCAATTTGTTACAGTTCTTAATCGAGCGTGCACCCTGCAAACTTCCATCTCGGCCTTCTTATAATTTGCTTAATGAAATTTCAACTCTGCGTTATATATATATATATATATATATATATATATATATATATATATATATATATATATATATATATATATATATATGTATGTGTGTGTGTGTATACTTGTGTGTGTTCAGGTATGTATGTACATGTATCAATGCATTAACAGATGCGAAATTTGCGCTTGTGGGTATCTACGCTCACGTGGGTACCCGCATATGCAAATGTTGAAGCAAAAATACTGCAGAATTTGTCTAAATCTTCAACAGAAGGAAAAAATCGAATGGAAGAAAATGAGAAGGACACATTGGAGTCCATCGAGAGAGCTATTGAAGGTCTGACGTGTATGTTGTGTGCTAAAGCAATATTTTCATTGTTATTCGTGCACGCAAGCATTCTTTTGTGTTCGGGGCTGAGTCATGCAGGCTCTTCTTTGGGATAATTTGGACACTAGACGAAAACAAAAATAGTGTCAATGCATGTTAAGTCCAAGTGATGGGGCTAGCTTGCTTTCGTCTTACAATTGCTGTCCAAATTTGTATAAACATAGATAATATCTTTCAGGAGGTTGCGGCTAGACTTTGCAGTGTAAATAATTTCTTGCTTAACCGGCTACAAATTGCTTTAACTCCCTAATGAGAAAATATGTCGACACACTGCCGGAGACGCGCTTGTTTCGATACCATTCCAACGGTTTGTCTGGGTGCTTGTAGCTCGTGACAGTTTAAACAGAAAAGACAACATGGAATAAGTTTAACTAGGAAAGAAGAAAAAAATGGTGTTTTCCCGTTCTGGAATTGGTTCAAACACACAAAGCAAGAAACCGGGTACCTGGATATAAGATTTCGGCCCCAGTAACCGCTCACTGAAGCTTTTGCTACCAATGTATGTATACATATTTTTTGTCATATAACTTATCTGTCTATCTATCTATCTATCTATCTATCTATCTATCTATCTATCTATCTATCTATCTATCTATCTATCTATCTATCTATCTATCTATCTATCTATCTATCTATCTGTCTGTCTGTCTGTCTGTCTGTCTGTCTGTCTGTCTGTCTGTCTGTCTGTCTATCTATTTATCTATCTTTCTATCTATCTATCTATCTATCGGTCCGTCTGTTTTTCTATTTATATATTTATTTATTTATTTGTTTGTTTGTTTATTTATTTTTTTATTTATTTATTTATTTATTTATTTATTTATTTATTTATTTATTATTTTATTATTTTATTTCTTTGTTTAAACACGTATTGTGAGTCAAAATGTCCTCAAACCTAGACTTTATTAATTATGTTTAAGAATTGTTTCAAGTCAAAGTAACGTGGAAAATCACTTTTGCGAGATCATGGTACAAAACCCATCGGCAGGCAAAGATGTTACATGTTTTCTGCTTGTTCCATAATCAATGATGAGCATAGCAACACATAGATCCGACAGCAAGGTATCTCTAAAGAAAAGGCTTGCAGAAACGTGGCCGTTGAAGAGTATACTTTATAGAAGTGCGAGGATCATCATTAAAGTAAATATTGTTTGAAACATTGGCTACTTCTTGAATTATGGAAATTTGGGAAGAGCATAATTTAGGTTTCATTATTTTGGTATCATGTCCATACGTGTCAAGTTTTGATTTAATAACTTTCGTGCGTGCGCTTTAGATCAAAACGAGCAAAGCTGTTCTGACCAAGACCATTTTTATGATTTTCATGGTTTCAGCATATTGGTGCTTGAATAAAGGTCATGAACCTAGTATCTTTATGTCAATTAACATCATGTCGACTCCTGTCGAAATTGGCTGTGAGCGAGTTACGCATTGTGCATTTTAACCCTTCATGTTAGAAAAAGCCGGCGTCAATACCTTTCCTTCGACTGTTTTTGGTGAAATATGCCTAATTTGTACCGCAGAAAGCTGCTCACTTGGAGCCCTGCACATGCTAGTTCTTATCTGTTTTTCTAACCAAGAATGTTTCCTTTAGACAAGATATTGTGTGAGCGTATCGGACCAGTATGCAGTTCTCATCTGGTCGCTTTTTGGCGATTTGCGGGACAAACGGTCACAGTGATGTGTTCCGTCACAAATACTGTTTACCATTGAATAGTATTGATGCCGACCCTGTTGAAATTACCAAAGATGACCACATAAAGCGGGCCAGATGATAATGATCCTCGAATTGAAAGGATAATTTTTATGTTTAACAAATATATGTCTTAATTTAAACTATCCTCGCAAGCCTTTTATTCAAATTGTTGAAACCATTCTCTAAATTATCAGATAAACGTAATAATTGTAAAATTAAATCCTAGAAGTGGTACTATTTCACGATTTCGACTTGTGAAACTATACTCATGTGACTAAGAAAGCAGTGACTAAATGATGTAACATGATTGGTAACGTGATATGTCTGAATACCAGTTACGCCTCAACAGCAAAAAATATTCAAAAGTTATGCTCTTGAATATAAGTAAACAGTGCGTGTAAAAACTTTTCTGTTTGAATGTTATATTGCCAATTAGATAGGATATTTCATTTGTGTCTTCTTGGCCAAAACCACTTTCTGGTCCTAGTTACCTTTTCCCGTGGTCCGAACTCTTTACACTCCATTAAACCTGTCACTGCCTAACCTATGTACACGTGGAAGTACTACTCTCTATATAGCACACGTTCTTCTGTAGAATTTTGACCTAGGCTGCATTAGCTTAAATATATCGAAGGGTCTTCAGCGTTTATCTACTCAGCGCATGTATCGGAGTCTCTACATGTCTCTATGAGTAGTGGCTCCTAGTCTAAGCTAAATAGTCAGCAAAGACTACCCACATAAAAACGAATAGATATAAACGTACCAAATGATGAATTATCTAAATACGTGAAGTTTGGTTAACAATTGCAGAGCTTCAATATAAATAAACAATACTGGTCAAACTGACCATTAATGCTAAATTTGTATAGTACAAGTTCGGATAAGGATAATTGGACTTACCCCGAACTAGTATGTACCCTTTCTAGCTGGATAGCTCACCTTAGTTTAACCACCTGCCAGTGTATAACCGCAGTGGACACAAACTGGGGCATCAAATAAAGTCACAGTGATTATAAAATAAACAGTTACCGCTAGACCACCTCTACGAACCTTGGGAATTCCTAACAAGTACTGTAACAATGGACATTATGCACCAGAAATGTAAAACAAACCCAATGATGACACCTACTTCTCACTATGAAAGTCTCCACACAATAAAGCTCTATTTTGCTGCCAACTCAGAGATAATATTTCAAAAGAATATATATATATATATATATATATATATATATATATATATATATATGTATATATTAAGGACTGCCATTTCTTGTTATATTCAGCATTTGACCACATGATTAAATATATGATCACTGGTGAATAAATATTTAATCACATGATCAAATTGATGTGATCAGATGAACAGATGCATTTGTTCCTCTGATCAAAAGGAACATATTTTTCGTCTGATCAATTTGATTTGATGAGAAGACCAAACTGATTAAATCAGAATATCAAATAGATTTGTTCAGAGGAACAAATATAATTAGTTTGATCGCATGAACAAATGCATTTTTCAGATGGCTAAATCAATTTGTTCTTCTGATCAAAAAGAATAAGTATATCCCGATTTACTCACCTGAACAATCATATTTGTTCCTGTGATCAAATCTATTTGATCTGCTGATTAAGTACAAGTTTCTCTACTACCAGACAATAATTGCTCCTTCCTCCATTTTGAACGCAACTGGGACATTAAATGTCTGCCCATGCGTAGCACCAAACTATTTTCTCCAATGAACAAGTACTATTTGTTCCCGGCATCAAATACTATTTGTTGCGCGGATCAAATACTAACAGAAGTGATTTGTTCCGAAGTATAAATATTTGATCCGCTGAACAAATCAGACATGGAGCGTCAATTTAATTCAATTCGGGGATTTTTGTGTAGATGATCAAACCGATTTACCGAGAAGAACAATTCGATTTAATCAGTTGATCAAATGCCTTTTTTTATTCTTCTAAATAAATCTATTTAATCATTTGAACCAATATATTTGTTCATGAGATGAAATAAGAGTATATTAAATCTGATGAAATCGAAATGATCAGAAGGGCAAATCTATTAAATCGGAAAATAAAATCAATTTATTCAAAGGAACAAACAGACTGTATTTAATCACATAAATAAATGTATTTGTTCACTACATGAAATTGATTTGTTCTTCTCGCGAAATATTCAATTATCTGATAAAATACTGAAAAAAAACCAAGACACGGCGTTCCATAATATATATATATATATATATATATATATATATATATATATATATATATATATATATATATATATATATAAATAAAAATGTATATATATATATATATATATATATATATATATATATATATATATATATATATATATATATATATATATATATATATATATATATATATATACATATAGTGCCATTCAGATCATGGCATCAACTGAAAGATCAAAATTTAACCTTAAAGAAAATTCTACTGTTTTGTGATACCTGCGGTTACATTAGAGATGCATGATTACATTGTGGTCACATTGTCTCACTCTGTGTGTCAACACAGACATATTGTTTTTCTAGGAATTCTTTTCTTCTTTCTTTCTTTCTTTCTTTCTTTCTTTCTTTCTTTCTTTCTGTCTTTCTCTACAGGCAAATTTATCCGACAATTCATTTGAAAAGTATTACACGTAGAAACTCCAAACTTGGCACAATTACACTTCCATAGATGAAGTCTCGCCTTTGAATGATGAAAAGTCATGCTTTTCAAAATTATGCAAATGAGGGCTCATTAAATTTTAAAATCTTCAATATCTTATATACTATAGTAGACGTGGTTCTAAGTGTATAGGCGCTCGATCATAGCACGGCAAAGGTCATCTCAAATGTCAAGGTCATGTCAAGGTCAAAGGTGAATTATAGGTCAAAATGTCATTTTGAAGGTCAAGGTTCATCTCAGGTTGAGTCATTCAAGGTCAAAGGCCACTTTCAATTGTGGCTTTCTTCTAGTCATAACTTGGTCATTTTTTTTATCCAATTTTGATAATGTTGGGCTCAAATCGTAGCTATTGTAACACTGCAATGTTTTGAAACTTACATGTGACCTCTTAAGGTCTAAGGTCAACATCGTTTGGACCTTTGAAAGTTTCATTGAGCCATAGCTGGGCTAATTTCCATCCAATTCTAATCATGTTGGATTCAAATGGTACAGCACATTTTGCAATTAATATGTAATGTCTAGCGGTCATCGGTAAAGGTCTTTCAGTCTTCCGAAAGTTTCATCCAGCCAGAACTTGGTCAATTTTTATCTGATTTGGTTCGTGTAAGGCGTAAATTATGGGCATAGTAACACTGTGCATTATTGTAGTTTACATGTGACTTGTAAAGGTCAAAGGTCAAGGTCATTTTGACTCTGAAATTTTTATCCAGCCATAGGCTTAATGGAATGTAAAGTACCAACGGACAAAAGTTGTAGCATTTAATATTTACAACTTTTGAAGGCACACAGACAGATTTGCTTTGAAGCAAATCTTCTTTTCTAGTTTATATTCCTGTACTATCCGTGTAAAGAAATTATCTAGGTACCAAAAGTAGCTTTGACCAAACTGCAAGCGCAGTTGCTTAGTATGGTGTGTTTCAGCAAGCAAGCATCTCACAGTGCAGAACCGAAGTGAGGTATTGGCAGTTAAAATCTTACTCAAAATTATAACATGACGAAAATATTAGGGGCTGAGTCGTACATGATACCGATGGGATTACTATCCTTCAACGGAACGATCTTGGAGTAGCTCAAACACATCCGGATCGGCTAAATGGTTCGTTCGCATTCAAGGTTCTTTCGCGGGAGCAACTAAGCAACCTATTATCACATATCTTTCATACATAACTTGAGCTCACTGACAGCAAGTCAGTGTCACGTGACCCAAGTTACGATGGTGATCTGGAATCAGGTAGCTTCAGATGGTGAAGCCATTGAGCCAGGTCAGATTGGGCTGCAGTCAAGATCAAATCAGGGTGTGGTGACTTCCGGTTACGAACACTCAATGGGCGCTGCAGGCCAGCACAGTGCTATTGTGTAATGTTCATATACATTTTCCTGCCATGTTTTGCAACGTCAGTGCTTCACCAACTGGTCAATTTGGGTTAGCAAATAAGACCTAAAGCCGGACTTAAAGAAGCGAAGTTTATAAGAGCTGGCAGAAAAGGAAATAAATATTGCTAAAAGTAAAACGAATGACTAGACAATGAAAAAAGAAGATTAGAACAGGCATGCGGGCAGATTCACAACACAATATCTTTTTTAATATGTCTGCTTGATTGATTGATTGACTGTTTGAAGTTTGTTTTGTTTTATTTCATTTTATTTTATTTACTCACTGCCTTACTCATTCATTCATTCATTCATTCATTCATTCATTTGATTATTTATTTGCCAAGAGATTCCTTCAGGGTCAATGCACTGTCCTCCCAGGAATCTCCGTTACTTAAGTAGCATGAAATAAAAAGTATGTTGAGAAGCATCTATCTATCTATCTATCTATCTATCTATCTATCTATCTATCTATCTATCTATCTATCTATCTATCTATCTATCTATCTAACTATCTATCTATCTATCTATCTGCCTGCTTGCGTGTCTGTCTATCTTTCTGTCTATTTATCTATCTATTTATTTGTCTATCTATCTATCTACCTATCTATCTATCTATCTATCTATCTATTTATCTATCTATCTATCTATTTATATTTCTGTCTACATACCTGCCTACCTACTTAACTATCTATATGTCTATCTGTGTATCTATCTATCTATCTATCTATCTATCTATCTATCTATCTATCTATCTATCTATCTATTTGGTCGTTTGGTTGGTTTGATAGCTAGTTAGTCGTCTAGTTAGTTACTTAGTTTGCTAGTTAATTAGTTAGTTTGTCAGTTATTTAGCAAACAACATCTTACTGAACAAAAGTAATTGTCGCTGTGCGGACAGCTAAATATCGGGGCAACGTGAGTAGCGCTTTATTTTGACCTCAACTGAATACCATGACTTGGCTGTTACTGCACTCAGTGGCAACGTAACCCCAGCTTTATCTCGATTGTGTCAGTGGTTGTTCGGCTTGTGTATGCGTATGTGTCTGTGTTTGCGTTCTTTTTTTCTCAACTCCATTTAGTCTTGAAAATCTTTAGCGATTTGCTTATATTCTTACACACTTAGAATAAAGGTATATTTATATTTGACTACTGTAATATTTTTTCATTGCCACGCCAGCCAACATTTTTTTTTCTCGATGAAATTAAACGTACAACCAGCTGAATTTCATAACCTTTAACCTATTCAAATCATTCAGGGGTGGTTGATGATCGAAAACAATATGATTGAGCTTCCTATAGTTGTAGTTTCACAAAATATTCATGCGATAGGGAAAAACAACACTTAAAATGCTAAGGAGGTAATAAGGATACAGGACAAACACAAGATAACCCTGGATATTTTTTGTCAAACAATAAGAGTCCTTCTGCCTAGCTGCTGAGAGATATCCAATGTCTGGCGACTACAAGAAGAAGAAGAAGAAGAAGAAGAAGAAGAAGAAGAAGAAGAAGAAGAAGAAGAAGAAGAAGAAGAAGAAGAAGAAGAAGAAGAAGAAGAAGAAGAAGAAGAAGAAGAAGAAGGAGAAGGAGGAGGAGGAGGAGGAGGAGGAGGAGGAGGAGGAGGAGGAGGAGGAGGAGGAGGAGGAGGAGAAGGAGAAGGAGAAGGAGAAGGAGAAGGAGAAGGAGAAGGAGAAGGAGAAGGAGAAGAAGAAGAAGAAGAAGAAGAAGAAGAAGAAGAAGAAGAAGAAGAAGAAGAAGAAGAAGAAGAAGAAGAAGAAGAAGAAGAAGAAGAAAGATAGCAGGCGTGTCAACGAGAAATTTGCTTGACAACAAGGACGACATATGCAACATGATTCTAAAAGTATAGATTATATGCAGACATACACCTGGAATAGGCAGTCCCAGGAGACCACGCTGCCCTTGTCGTTTGGGTCAATGTCCTGTCGACACCTCGTGGGTATGTTGTGACATTCCGCCATGCCCTGGGACACAATACAGTCACACATGTCAGGAGATTTGCCAGTCAAATATATGTATATCCCGTCACTTTTATTACAACACGTATTTGTGGTTGGTGTCCCGAAGTCATCTGATGTAGGTCAGCTGTCAAGGGAAACGTGGTTCCGTGTGAGCCGGCCCATTGCCTTGAACTAAGACTACAATGGCGTCTACAGCTAAATTCCTTTGAACTGCCAGACTGATGCTGAAGCATTTGAATAAAATCACATCACAGACCTTTATTACGTTCATTTCAACTCATGACGAAATGTTCTTTTTGCCAATCCAACGTTGCTGATCATTTATTGTTATTTTTTCTGTCAAAATATACACAAGTATTCATACAAGTACATAAAAATAAGACTCCATCACTTGGTTTGAACCTGTTCAAAAGACATTTTAATTCCATACCCACTTGAATAAACCAGTAAAAGCAAAGGTTGCCAGAGTATGTATGGTAAGACAAGGCAAAGGTTGCTAGACTATGCATGGTAAGACAATGCAAAGGTTGCTAGCCTATGAATGGTAAGACAAGGCAAAGGTTGCTAGACTATGCATTGTAAGACAAGGCAAAGGTTGCCAGACTATTTATGGTAAGACAAAGCAAAGATTGCTAGAAAATGAATGGTAAGACAAGGCAAAGGTTGCTAGACTATGCATTGTAAGACAAGGCAAAGGTTGCTAGACTATTTATGGTTAGACAAAGCAAAGGTTGCTAGACTATGAATAGTAAGACAAGGCAAAGGTTGCTAGACTATGCATTGTAAGACAAGGCAAAGGTTGCTAGACTATTTATGGTAAGACTAAGCAAAGGTTGCTAGAGTATGCACGGTAAGATGAGGCAAAGGTTGCTAGACTATTTATGGTAAGACAAGGCAAAGGTTGCTAGACTATGCATTGTAAGACAAGGCAAATGTTGCTAGACTATGAATGGTAAGACAAGGCAAAGGTTGCTAGACTATGCATTATAAGACAATGCAAAGGTTGCTAGACTATAAATGGTAAGACAAGGCAAAGGTTGCTAGACTATGCATTGTAAGACAAGGCAAAGGTTGCTAGACTATGTATGGTAAGAGAAAGCAAAGGTTGCTAGACTATGCATTGTAAGACAAGGCAAAGGTTGCTAGACTATTTATGGTAAGACAAAGCAAAGATTGCTAGACTATGAATGGTAAGACAAGGCAAAGGCTGCTAGACTATGCATTGTCAGACAAGGCAAAGGTTGCTAGACTATTTATGGTAAGCCAAAGCAAAGGTTGCTAGACTATGAATGGTAAGACAAGGCAAAGGTTGCTAGACTATGCATTGTAAGACAAGGCAAAGGTTGCTAGACTATTTATGGTAAGACAAAGCAAAGGTTGCTAGAGTATGCACGGTAAGATGAGGCAAAGGTTGCTAGACTATTTATGGTAAGACAAAGCAAAGGTTGCTAGAGTATGCACGGTAAGATGAGGCAAAGGTTGCTAGACTATGAATGGTAAGACAAGGCAAAGGTTGCTAGACTATGAATGGTAAGACAAGGCAAAGGTTGCTAGACTATGCATTGTAAGACAAGGCAAAGGTTGCTAGACTATGAATGGTAAGACAAGGCAAAGGTTGCTAGACTATGCATTGTAAGAGAGGCAAAGGTTGCTAGACTATGCATTGTAAGAGAAGGCAAAGGTTGCTAGACTATGTATGGTAAGAGAAGGCAAAGGTTGCTAGAGTATGCACGGTAAGATGAGGCAGCGGTTGCTAGAATATATATGGTAGGAAAGGCAACAATTGCAAGCGTATGTATGGAAAAACAAGGCAACAGTTGCTAGAATATGTATGGTACAAAAATGCAAATGTTGGAAGAGAATGTATGGTAAGACAAGGCAAAAATTTCTGTGGTATGTACAGTAAGACAAGCCAACAATTGGTACAGTCTTATGGTAAGGCAAGGCAATAACCACTGACCTTTATTATACATGTTGGCAGTTAAATGTCTTATTAAGAACTTGAATTATTGTATTTTCATTTCAGACTGACTAAATACATGACAACATCTGATACTACTCTATCCTATCTCCACTGAGGTTCAGTTGCGACATGCAACAGTACAGCGGTTTACGCTTGGTTAGGGCTTCCACATTTGTGCTTCAGATTAAGGCACAAACTTCACCTATTAGAAAAGTGCTTTCGACGGCCTGTTGGATTATAAGAACTGGAATGGTTCATCTTGAGGTGTTATTGGTATTTTCGTAAGAGTTATTAATCGCGTTAAATAGATATAGTACTTATGGAAATGATTTGAGAGATATGACAAGAGCCATTCCATTCCCATAACAAGCAATGAAACGACTTTTTCTTCGAGACAAGAACAAGGCTTCCCTCATGTGAAGAGTTAGTCTTATCTGTCCGATTAGCCTAGATCTACAGCAAGCAGTATGTTAAAGTTCACATTTCTACCCTAGGTGTGCCTGGAATCTCCAAATGAGAGTCACTACATGTTTCTAATGGCTTAAACCAACAGGAATTGCAGGTTACAGATGTCCCCTCGGTTTAAAAGCAAAGTACACCATAGGAAAATGCCTGTTCAGGAAAGCTTCATTTCCATAAACGTAATGACCAGTAGATGTACAATGACACAGGTTCAAATGCTTGATGAAATTCAAATGCGTCATATACATCGATCATGAACAAGTGACGACCTAATTAGCCAGATAATAATCTGCTCCGTCGAAGTTCAAATCTATTAAAACATTGTCTGTCGATTGCAATTAACATTCAACAATGTTCCAGTACATGTTCACGAAAGAACGGAAGACGAAGGATAATTAAAATTTGACTGGAAAAATCTATCTATCTATCTATCTATCTATCTATCTATCTATCTATCTATCTATCTATCTATCTATCTATCTATCTATCTATCTATCTATCTATCTATCTATCTATCTATCTATCTATCTATCTATCTATCTATCTATCTATCTATCTATCTATCTATCTATCTATCTATCTATCTATCTATCTATCTATCTATCTGTCTGTCTGTCTGTCTATCTGTCTGTCTGTCTGTCTGTCTATCTATCTATCAATCTATCCATCTATCTATCTATCTATCTATCTATCTGTCTATCTATGTCTGTCTGTGTGTGTATGGTATTTGTACCCTTTTGTCCAGAACCACTTCCTGGTAGTCATTACCTTATTCCGCAGTCCGAACTCTTTACTCTCTATTAGCTAACCTGTCACTGTCTAACCTATATACATATGGAAGTACTATTGTCCATATTGCACACGTTCCTATGCAGAATCTTGACTTAGGCTGTATAAGCCCTAATAAATGAAAGGGTCTTGTTTTGTGACATTTGAGATAATACTGTCAATTTTGAGTAATTTAATAATATGGAGTGAATGTGGATTTAGGAATGTCGGAAAAGAGAGAAAGTCATTGGTATTTATGTCAAAAACAAGTTATAAAAACAATTTTCCTTAACGCGATTTTAAGTACAATTAGGCCAGCATGTCACTGTCATAGGCCACTGCTTGCTACCGATAGCCCCAGGGGGATATATATATATATATGTATATATATATATATATATATATATATATATATATATATATATATATATATATATATATATATATATATATATATATGTATATATATATATATATATATATACATATGAAACGAAATGCCTTGTCTTAATTGAACATATCATTAAATAGAAATTTAACAACTCATTACATTATATCAAATGAACTCAACTCAACTTACATTAAATTCGACATACTGTAAATTTGAATGATAAAATGAACAAAGAGACCAGTCGGACTATTAACCAATTGGCTAAATGCTCATGCTTCTTTGCTTTGGCTATAGAATTGTGTAAATAATACTTTCAATTGAAACATCCAACGGCCACGACAGAATCTTTGTTAATTATCCCTATATTTCCAACGTTGGTGTCAGATTTTTGAAGTCTAAATTTGTCCGTAGACAATGAATCTAACACATTCCTGCATCGAGACGAACAGCTTACTGGCTTGGCATTGACCAGTTTCCCTGTAACTTCTCTATTAAAAGAAACAAGGGTGATAGCTAAGCAAGTCTTGTATACTGGACGGGCAGGACTATTACAGTAATTGCAACACGCAGTTTGGAAAATGTACCCCACACTTATCATTGTACGGAGTGTGTCATATCAGAATTTCACTATTACTTTGTCTTCAGAGCCAACGAATCTGACGGAGGCATGCATGGGGCATTATTTCTTATGAGATTGACTGTCTGGGACTAACAGCTGTATGATAAACAGCAAAACAAAATGAATGTCTGCTTGAGGAATGGTGGGTTGTTATATAGGAAGGGGTAGACATTTGTAATTTTTGTAAAAAGGCATCCGTCAAAGCAACGATTTATCTAAGCAGTGGTAGAAAAGGGACCTATAATCATATCCAATAATAATATATGATTGTTTTCACGACTTAAGAAAATTGATACGTTATGTTACATTGCACAGTGTTGTTTAACCCAATCACAGCTAACACGTGTTCCAGGCGAAGCTGGAAACGTCTGGCAAAAGGAGAATCCGATGGACATTGTACAATGTGAGATACATAGTAAAAAGATACATTTTTGAAATGCAGGTAGCCGTTCTTAACCAATTAAGAAAGTTGCTTGTCTGTGCTACCAGTATTGGCAGAGACCCAAAGCGACAAGCAGCAATATCATTGACATTATCAGACCTCGGAACTGTACCAAGGGCTTGCGTGTTGATCCCAAATGAGTGAAAAGTTTAACAATGGAAACCGTGCGAGAAAAAGTATGTTGAGCTTTCAGATGCGAATGCCAGAGTTGTTTCATTTTGAACGCAACTCATCGCATCCAGTGCGTTCTAGTCTTAATCCTAGAATGGGTAGTAATGATTTTATGCACACATCACACCACGTGGTTATAAGGCTCGTCCACAAGCGACTTCTGGCCATGCAGCGCTACTTTGTTACAAGCTTTTTCCTTCTGTTAATCCACATGGCGACATCCGGGAAAGGGGGGGGGGCGGTAGGCACAGGTTTCATTCTTTGTGAATTCTTTTTTGTTTGTTTCCTTTTGGCGGTTTTTTGTTTGTTTGTTTGTTTGTTTTTGTTTTGTTTTGGTTTGTTTTTAGTCCTTATTTTGTTATGTTTTAAAGTATTATTATTTTGCCTGTTTAATTGAAATTATGCTGTAACACCATCATCTGTTACTTCCTTTAATTGTGATTATACACTGTCCAGTTTTAAATTGCAGTTGAGGAATTTTTGTACCACATGCAGGTGACATCTTTTTCAAATTAGGACAAAAAATATGTGTTTTACCTGCTAAATGTCGATTCCACTGGTGACTTCACATCACTAATAAATAACTAATCAGACATGTAATGACAAGTATCTGAACCGACGATGTGCTTGAATTGTGTACCACACAAGTCATTGCAACCAAGAGGCCCTCGACCGGGAAAATGACACTCCCCGTCAGATAAGTTAACATACGTGAACACAAGGGAGCAGGGGAGAAACCACATGTTTTCTACACCGGACTTTGAAGCATTCGGGATAGGACAAGCACAACCTTTAAGAATGTTGAATCTACCACGTAGAGAAAAGTCAATGAAATATTCATCAACGTTGAAGTAATTCCTCTGAATGGTATTTGAGTATTATATGCTCTTGGACATAAAAGGTAGTATTTTTTCAGCAAACAGATTTAATTTAGACTATTTGTGCCATCACATAATCATTGAATTTTTCACCCGTCTATACATGAGGGTGATAGTAAATACCGAAAGATCCCATGAATGAATACCCATTTATACGTGTAACATGACACATAGAGTACCATGAATCTACCGGACTGAATCTTAAAGTATGGCTTTATTGAGTATGTGGATAAATAAAACAAAGCCTCCCCCGGATGCAAAGTTCTATGACACAATATGACGGAACATGTCGCATTGTGTCCCATCGGTCGAATAAAACCATTTTCAACCCGTAATTACATTTCACTTTCAAGTGGTCAAAATTTCACAGCACCGACAACAGCAAATGGCCAGGTATGTGGTGATGTTTTTGTTTTAGGCTATTGCACTTGTCTGGAGAGTCATTCATTTAATATTATTATACTGCTTGGCAATCCATGTAAACAAAATATGTTTAAAATATTAAATTATACTGGTTACCTCTGCTCTCATCCATAGACAGTGACAAATTCAGTGGTTATATAATGGCAAAAAATAGGATAAAGTTAAACCTTTTTGCTTGAAATTTCACTTTTTGTGTCTGGGAATTTTAGTGGCATTGCAACACTGAATGCCCTTTAGAAAAATGACATCATGCTAGAAGAACATTATGTAGTTTTATTTCCTGTAAACAAAGATGTATCAGCCATACTTTATCAAACAAGCAATGAGTATTATTAGCATTCCGTAATACAGCATATGGTTTTACCATAGCTCTGTCTACAATTACTAATTTAGTGTCTTGGGCATATGTGGTGCAGGCTTAAACCAGTTGCTGGGGTGAAAAGAAAAGTGAAGTCTTAGAATGGTTAACCAATGTCCCTCATTTTAAAGACATTTGTATATTTAATAATGTGCAGCGATGGCAGTGAAACCTTGGGGATTCACCAATACGAAATGCGACTTTTCTTCTTAGAACCCTGTTGCTGTGCCTCTTATGATCAGGTCTGGAAAAAAGGTGCTACACAGTCTCTTTTGACGTCATAAACTATCCATTTGCTTAACTCTTTCCTCCCTGGAAAAAAAAGGGCTGAGTCAGCATTTTGCTTTGGTGCAGATGGGCTTCAGACAAAGCCTGCCTTATATTTCTTGTCCGCAACCCACGATTATATTGACAAAAAATTCAACTTTGAATTAATTTGTAATGTCTGAACACTTTTGCCATTCTGAGCAAGAAAAGTGCAACTCAAATAATTGTAGGAAGATTGGTCCGCGGTGTTGTACACTCTCATTCCCAGGATCACAATGAAGAAGACTTTTGGCAAACAAAGGGTATCTCATCTATACTCCCGTGAAACTTTTGTTCAAATGTTTCGTGAGAGGCCACAATTTAGCAAAATTGATAAAAGCAGCAGATATTTGAAATCGCCGGTTGGCGTGCGCAGGAAAGCGTTAAAAATGATGTACATCCTGAGTGAAACAATATTTGGCACCAGAAATTGAAATCAGAAGAAAAATCCTTATGTTTTGATTGCTGGATACTCCGATCGACTACCGACCTTGATTTTTCAGTAAAACGCTTCAATTTGTCGATAATGCCGCATTAAGGTCACTGATTATGAATAAAAATATTTTACGCTCAATACATTTCTTCCCTTTAACATTCCTTTGAATGTGGAACACTTATTTATGATTGTCGTCTGCACCGCTTTATCCGTGACATTTGATCGAGATCTCCGGAGCAACTTAACTTTTGCATTTATTATTAGAAAGGTTAAGAAGTCAAAATATACCCTCCGAGCATGTGTCTAATGTGATTTAATGGCCATTAGAGAATTGTTCCCAGGTAGCTAACAGAGAGGGCAGAGGTGAACTATTTACTCCTTTACCTGCGTATGAACTCACACAATAACTGAATAAGCAATAACAAGCCATACTAAGAAATGCAGTCACGATATAAAGGGGCTTTGGGCTTGCGTCTATGACCGTAACATCGATTCCGAGTCTGAGTCTTGTGACAGGACTCATTCACGATAATGACGGTGAAACAGCTATGTTCCCGAGATACAGTAAGCACAGAAAACTGGTTGGTACCCTGCTATTACTACAATACATTTGTTTTAAAACTAAATTGCACTTCGATGCTCTGCAAACAACAATCCCTACGAAACTAAAATATTATCTCTGACTGACATTGAATGTACATCGGCTGGAAAAATATGATTCTTACGAAAAACCAATTTCTGAATACTAGCTTTTCACATACCGCCTTCGGAGACCTGAAAGATTAGGAAATTTACAGAACACGAATAAAAGAAAACGTTTCACAGTTTAATCATATACATAAAGTCAATCTAGCAAGTTTGGTTACAAACTCACCCCGCCTCCCAATCTTCATCTTCGAAGCTGAAACTGAATTTGTCAGATATGCTTTCCAGAACATTATCAGCACGATAATTCAGTTTGAAGAAAATATAGAAACAAGCTAGTTCAATCTATGTTGTTTCAATAATTAAGACAAATCTACGCTAATTTCCTTGTGGTATCTTGGTATTGTACTAAATTATATAGAAAGCTTCAAAATATTGTTTGGCTAACTTCTTTATGAATGTCTATGAGTCTGATAATTATGAAATCCAGATTCGCATCATGTCTTCACGATTTACTCAGTACGTCTGTTATTCGGAATGTTACATGCCATACTTTGAGGCACGAGCCTACATGAGAACGAAGCCATATTTTTTCTGTTCCGTCAATAAGTCCAATAAACTGGGCATCCTTATCAAAACACTTCTGTGTTGGTGCCTCCTCACTTAGGGTTCAAATATTTGCTGGTATCCACATACTTTACAAACATTCCAGCCCGTTTGCTAGTAACTGCAAACCAATGTTACTTTTGAAAAACGGAAAACAATATTTCTCAAACTTGAATGCATGCAGATCTGATTTTGCTATTGATAAAATTGTAAGCAGTCGTTAATTGATTTGCACGTGTAATAGAGGCCGCCCAATGTTAACATACATGCTCAAAGCTCCTCACTTCTACTAATGCGGTCTTTTCGATATCCAGTTATCAAATCTGGCCACCTCAGCGCAACGATCGCACACACGACTGATTTACGGCGTGCCTTTGTTGCCAAGTTAGTTAAATTTGCTTGACCAGCATTACGTTGTTCAATATTTTTGGGCAGCTATGGAAAGTATCCCTCAATCTCTATGAATATTCCTTCAAACACATGAAATTCGGTCCACACGGAGAACTGTCTGGCGCCTTACAACAATACACAGGTATGCCGACATCTGCGTGTTGTCAAAATGAAGCAGTTTAAAACATGTATCCTCATTTTATCCCATTCCCTTTCTTTGTTTGTGTCTGTGTGATATACAACACGCCGGCTCATGCCTCTTGAAAAGTATAGTGAAGAGCAGTAGTGTGACCCTGGTGGCCGAAATCAGCAACTGGATTTCGACGGGTCTACGGTATGACTGTGGTGACTGCCACAGTTTGAATTATACAAGCTGAAAGACAAGCACACTGGTAGGCATTTGCCCCATGCGGGAACAAGATTTTACCTCAATCGGTGAACACCCACTTAGTATTCTAAGGAAAACATGAGGAGAGAATTTCATATGTTTAAGTATTTGGCTAAAAACTGTTGTCAACAATTGCGTCTGCAGCAATTTGTCTATTTTTGGAAGGGTATGCGGGCAAAATGTTGTTTTAGCAGTGAAGCTGAAAACAAAAATACATGTAACCCTGATGTTACATGGCTGGTCGATGTGGTATCGCAACCAGTGTTCCATTGGAAGCGTCTGAAGAAATTCTCGGCAACCTCTTGCTTTGTTAACCCGCCTAGCGCTTATCACAAGAAATGTCCTGCTTATCTAAATTCATAAAGATCCTGGATTCAAATTCCTCAGGAATGGTCTTCCATTCAATCTTCAGTATGCCTTCTCATTATCAGTACATCATTCTACTTAAAAATCTGACTTAATTTTCTGTGCAAGCTCGTTTTCTTTTTCTTCATAGTATACCTGGAGGTGTCTCTGAGAAATTAACAAGAGCAAAATGTCTGAAAAAGCTCACGGTTGCTCTTGCCCTGCTTGCTTCAGTTCATCTACACAAACATATCTATTCAATTTATGAAGGATTTCATATTATGACATGGATCTCTGCTGTTTTAGGTTTCTAAAAGCCAATTCAATGACGGGGTGAAGCAAGTTCTTCGTCCCCTTTTAGTCAAATTTGTCTGTGCAGTTGTATCAAATTAATAGAGTACAATGTTTCAGGTAACTATGAAATATATGCAACTCTTTTGTAACTTAATGGTTAACTCTTTGTGGCCTTGTGCCTCTGGAAACTCTTCTTTTCAGAATTTCAAAACTTAACGATGAAAAACACGCTTCCACTGCTTTATAATTGATGCAGACATGACCTATTCAAGTACTTCGTTGAGAATGGTCTGCTTTAGCAACGTCAGATGATCCTTTTGCTCTCTTTGTTTTCTAATTGGTCCCGAATGAACCGAAATTCACCAGCCACCACAAGTGTCTCTTTAACTCTGCTCTTTTATAACCAATGCTTCTTAAGACCAAAAGTGACCTGCAATTACCCTTGTTTGATAGGTAATTTTTGGACGGTTGATGAGCTTCGTGTGCTGCGTTGGACTGCTGGGAATGTTCAGGTCGGCAATCGATAGGGCAAAGGTGTGATGTATTTGCACCACCACAGGGCTACTAGACACGAAAACCTTTTCCTTTTGTACGCTCAGGACAGCGTCCTCCCAATACCTTTCTGTTACATCGCTCATTCAGCTTTTTTAAAATCAGGTTACATTGTTTAAATTTTTGCATGTAGGAATTTGCCCTCAGCCATTGGCATGTACATAAAGACTAATGCGATATATATATGTATATATATATATATATATATATATATATATATATATATATATATATATATATATATATATGTGTGTGTGTGTGTGTGTGTGTGTGTGTGTGTGTGTGTGTGTGTGTAAACCACGCCTCGAGGCCAACAGTGTTTGTTCATTCACAACAGACTGGTCTGAAGGGACCAGCGTCTTGGACACAGTGATTTATTACGTCATTTGAGACCCTTCAGCTCGCGCAATTCTTGTCTGGTTTTACACCGCTGAGCCTGTGTTAAGATCCACAAAAAATCTACATCAATTTGATTTGTTGGTTGAAGGATCGATATTTTATCTGCGTGTGTCTAACCTTAACCAAGATGCCGTTCATGCTCATTGGGAAATGCGACGGATAAGGCTAGAGAACTCCATAGCTATCCTCTAATGGAAGAACGATTTAGTGCTAATTTCATCTCCTCGCTTTAATGTTTATCGATTTTGTACGGTCAGTTGTCACTCGTCTATCTTTTTAATGGTGCTGTTCCCATTATATCGCAAGAAATGGCCATCTCAAGGCCGGTGTCCAGTGCGTTGTAAGACCTCTTATCCACAGCGCAGTGTTAAATAAAAGATTAAGATGTCAATATATTAAAACTGCTGCTCGTATAATATACTGACGAGCGGCGTAAGAAGCATGCCCTGTCTTACACCGCGATACTGCCCCGTTCTTCTCCGCTTTAGTGAAATTACATACAGCAAAATGTAATAAGGAACCGACAATCAGGCACCAAGATACAAAGTGAGACAGTACTGGACAGAATTTAGCAGTTTCGTGGTTAAACATCCAATTCCAGTAATTTTATAACCCTTCTGACAGAGCTGTAGGATATGCTACCGTGTCAAACAATTTACCGCTACACATAGCGACGGCAGTCCGCGTTTGCCTGAAATTATCTGAAATCTGAACGTTTTATAATGTTACAGTATTATTATATCATTTTCGAGACGGATTCCATTGCGATCGCTCTAGGACAGACAAACATGATTTGCTTTCTTTACGTTACTTGTATGAGGGGAGCCACTTACATAAAAGGGATGCTATGTGTGCGATAATATCCTGTTCGGTGTAACAGCTATGAAGTATCTCAGTTCCAAAGCATTGCAGGCAAAGAAAACTTACGTATTTTTAAAGATCATATGAAGCGACATGCCTATGTCAATTATTTAGATTTTATAATATTGGCATGATATATATATATATATATATATATATATATATATATATATATATATATATATATAGGGGTTGGGTATACATTATGTTATCTGCAAAGGTGCGCTGTAAGTATATTCAATTGACATGTTTAATGGGTGATGATGTCCCTGGGTTACCAGTGCGCTATAACTGTATCTTGTGTAACGAGCCGTGCGTCATGATGTTTTGCTCAACAAGCCTGCGTTCTCATTGGAAGTCATTGCTTAAATTAACGTTTTGTTTCTTGATGACGTAAGGTAATGATGGTATTATTTGCAGCCAGGAAATAAAGTGAACGCTCAAAAAAGTACATAATCATTGCATAAATCACAAAATGAGTAAATTTGAGAAGATGTTGACATGAAGCAGCAGGCAAGAAAGAGTAGAAAGAAAGCTAAAACGTTGTTTTCATTTGAGCGCAAGCGCATCATGGCACCAGTTACCTGATCATTTGAAGTAGTAATCCTCATAACGTGCGGTTGGTTTAAACATATTTTATTGAAGCAATTAGGAAACAGGGCGGTGCCCGATATTTATCCTTCTTGCACACATAAGAAAGAAATGAGAGAAAACGATTGACAACACTTAGGACTGATGCAATGACAGATAAGGTGGCAAGCCACACGACTGGAAGAATAACACAGCACGATACGTGTTTACAGATAGAGAGAGGGTGGTTGGAGTCGGTCCTGTAATTATGTAACCATGTACTTGCATATAACATTAAATATCATATATAATCAGGTGTCAAATCTAGCTGTTTTAATTATATATGTATGAACAGCTTTAAAGATATTTTCATTTTCTTTGAAAGTACAGTTTTTTAGACCCAAATAAAAGTGTTTCGACAGTGAAAGATGCGAGAGGCAGGACAGAATTTTGAAGTTCGTCACGATGAATTTTATATTTCATACGCTCACAAAAATAATGAAACGCGTCCTCGTTCGCCGTGCCACAGGCACACCCCGGAGAGTCCACAACACCGTTATTGAACAAATCTGACCGAAGTATACTACATTTCATTCGCGAGCGTGCGTAAAGGACTGTCACTCTCCTCTCCCCCAAATAATACAATTTATTACATTTCTTTGTGTTCTTATTGAACCTGGATTTGAACTCATCAACATTTTCAGAATTTCGTACATGAATATGTAGACTGTTCCAAAGTTTGACTGTGGACGGGAAGAAGGATACATCAAAGAGATTGTTTCGAGTGCGTACTGAAGAAAAATTCCGATTTGATCGTACTTCATAACAATTTCTATCATGAACATAGTTCGGGAGTAGATTTTGTAAATAAAAGGGAGCCAATCCATGCACAATTTTGTAGAATAAAATTAATTTACTTTTGGTTCGACGTTCCGATAATTTTTCTAAACCTGCCTCTTCATAAATTAGTTGGTGCTTGGTACCTCTAGTTGCACGTGTTATAACTCGTGCTGCTGCTAGCTGCACATCCCCTTATCGTTCAGATTCCGATGATGTACATCATCCCAGACAGCAGATCCATATTCAAGAATTGGGCGAATGAAAGAGAGATACAAAATTTCTAAGGATTTTCTACTGAGACACATTTGTAAATGGTTCAATATATTAACTATTTTCATACCTTTATTAATAATTTCGTTTATGTGACTGGACCATGTCAGATCTGATCGTTATACACGAGCGGTTCAGGTTTAGATACAACACACATCCAGTCATGATTGTCCGCAACAGAACACAACTGTCACGTATATAAACTGGTTCCTTTAATGTCCATTGTGTTGCCAAGTCGAAACTGACACCTACTTTAGACACCCTGTGTAACACAACAAACTTATTACCACTTACAATTAGTTCGACCTCAATATCAGGGACCAATTTTTATCGATCGACCACCGGGAAAGACAGTCAATCACCGCTTCCACAATCCGTTACTAGTCTTTGTTATAATGCTGAATTGTGTCTCAAGAACGAGGCACTCCAGGTTATCGGTGAAAAAAGTATGAAAACATATTGCGTGTTAAGACATCTCAAGATTAATGATTTATCATCATTACAAAAGTACTGTGCCAGAAAAAAGTAACCTTCTTTATATGTGCGCAGTCCGCTCTCAAAAAATTTGAATGCGTCATGAGTGGTTGTCAAAAGATTATCACATATTATTTTTTTCAAACACTTTCCGTGGAGGTCTACCTAACCATAAACAGGCGGATTACTTGACCGTGATGTAAACACAGGACACAGCGCATAAGCTACCCGAGGCTGTCTGCCTGCTGAACAATGTAAATTACCCTAATGCTACAGAGATGTCAGTGAGACCAGTTTAATTGCGCGTCACAGCAACGTATCTAACGCCAAGTTTCAGATAGGGGCGTCGAGATATCAACATCCATACATGTATTTAAGGTCACAAGCAAAACATTTTCATAATATGCGAAAGAAAATAAACCTAGTGCGTTAATTGAAAGTTGCAGAAAAAAAAGTTGTTCCAATACGCCGTATGCATATCATTTCCAGCCACAGATCACGGGTTCGACGCGAAGCGATCACAGGGGACGTGCGGGTCACATCACTGTCACAGACAGGGCCAGATGCTCATTTCTTACAAAATTAGCGGGTTTTTTTTGGGGGGGGGGTGTTTTGTTTTCGTTTTTGTTTTGTTTTGTTTTGTTTGTTTGTTTGTTTTGTTTTGTTTTGTTTCTTTCTTTCTTTTTTGTGTTTTTTTTGAGAGAGGGGGAGAGAGAGAGAGAGAGAGAGAGAGAGATAGAGAGAGAAAGAGAGAGAGAGAGAATTTTGAGTTCACAAAATGTCAAACTAGTATTCATCTGCTACTTCCCGAGCCACACATTAGAAAAGTTTCCATCTGCCTTTAGTTTTAGTATTCCTTATTTCCCAAATATTAGTAATATAGCCCTTGTCCCTACAGATGCCGACCGTATCTCGCCATATCTCGGCAAACGAGACTAGGCAATCAGATGTGCAGTTGTATCAGGGGATTAATATGCATGTCTCGTATTAGGTTAAACCTGGAACAAAAGTTTATTTTTGAAAGTATGCAGAGATTTGCCCCTTTAGCATTGTAATGAGGTCACTTTGTTTCAGTTACATTACAGCTTAGACATAATTGTTCCCTTTATGCTGGCTTTTTCTTTTTTTAATCTATGCTCGCATGCCAAAACCCCATGCTATCACCTGCGCGCTAGGAGAGCCAGGCAAGAAAGTCCAAATTAATGTCACATGCATATCACTGACAAAACGCATTTGTAACATGGTTGGTATGAACAGACCGATAGGGAGCCGGGAAAAGTTGATTATATCACATAATGAACACTTTTCACACAATAGCATTGCTAGTGTTGCGCAGTGCAACATGACCTGCAGGCAGTGTGTTGTAGAAACAGTTGTTGTTGACACCTGCCCCTGAACAGACCAAACTAAGGTATTGTTTCAGCAGGATCTGTGCAGATGACCACAGGAACAGTACAGACGTGTATTCCTGGAACTTTCCAAGTCGTCTCTCATATCTAGCATGATATCAGTGTCCGCACAATGTAAGTTGACGTACATGACTCAATTTACGACACTTAATCAGTGTCCATGCCAGACATGAACCCTGAAAAAATAAGTGAATTAAATTCCAAAAATGTAGGCCTATTGCTTTTTTACCTGCAATAGGTGTATTATCAGTTACCACGTGTTTGCTGAACGTAGTACAGATTTTTACCTAGCCTTGGTCAGCCATACCACATGAGGGCGAAGCCCGAATGTGGTATGGCTGACCAAGGCTAGGTAAAAATCCGTACTACGTGAAGCAAACACGTGGCAACGATTTTATTATATTTTTGGTAATAATTGCCTGCAATTTAAAGCAATAAATATCAAAGACATTTTGGAATTTCACTTTATTCAATTAAAGTAAACAAAGAGTCAAACTTGTAAGATCAATAAGTCCATTTAATACAAAGAGCTCAAAATATGCATGTCCCTGCAAGAATGAGCCAACAACCTGGGCCAACAATTGAACACACAACGTGCTGTAATCATTAAGCATTAAATATGAAAACTCACACAAGGTCTCGCGAAAATGATGATTAGGCCTACAGTCAATGCTGAGGTCGATCTAACAGGCATGGTCATTGGTAATGCATTGATCGAATTTGCCGCCGCTTGAACTTTTCAAGCATCGAAAACGAGGCTCGACCATCAAAACTATAGTACGGATCCGTACTACCCGTTTGATGAAATACTACTTGTTTGGACCTAGGAACACACCCGGGTATGGTTTCATATTTGGAAAAAGTGAACCAACCAGCTTTGGATATTATTACTAAAAATATAATAATGTAGCGTGTACTCTCGTCATTATGACACGTACTGCTCTGAAAAATTAATTGTTGAGTGGGAATATTGCCCAACTCATTTAAATCTGTCATTTTGGCTTCCACCACCTGCTCTTCCTACTGCCATATTGGCAAGTGGAAAATACATGAGAAAGCAATCAAACTTGACTGTGCATGTGACAACTTACGTGAGTGGCAAAGTACACCATGCACAAAAGGTAGGAGAGAAATGTCGTGCACCAAGGAATATCTTGGTCAGTTCATACCACCCTTGTTACAAGTCATTTATAACATGTCACAATGATCATTATGCCATCACAATCAACTCGGTCTTCGACCTCGTTGATTATGTGGCATAATGGTCATGTGACATGCTATAAGTATCACATAGCAAATGGCTGGGCGCACTTTGTTTAAAGCAAAAAACATTATGGTCATCGCCAATTGCACCATACGCTGTGCCCACTTTGTGACCAAACGGGAATGTTGTTTACCGGGGACAGCGTGCGCATTATGCGTGTCACCAAACGCATTGTGCCAATGGCGAGTCGCTAGATGCTTCTGGCATTTTTGGTTGTTGAGCATGAGCATTTGACAATGCAAATTTTTTCTCGCATGTGCCAGCTTTTATGTCAGCATGTTTGAGCATGCTTAAAAATAATGCTAGCACGGGGGTGAACTTTTGTGACGGCTGTACTGTGCGGTCTTTGATTGTTCTTTCTCCATACTTGATTTTTCAGGGGCATCATACTTATCTCTCTTGTTATTCGTCTCATCGATAGGTATATTATTTCGATGTTATTATTTCAGTTTAAAGTTGTATATAAGCCTACGAAACAATGTTTAGTCAGCTAGATTTGGCACGACTTTTCAAATTTAATAACGCCCCTCAGGTGTTGGCGTTTGAACAAAGAGTTGCAGCTCGCTTCATGCGCAAAAGCACATTTTACAATTTCCATTTCAATTTGTTTTCATTTCCTTCGTGAATCGCATTCAGAATCATAATCTATCTGCAATCAATGGCGGGCGCATGGGAAACTGACAGAGAGTACACGTTTGTACTTAAGTGGAAGGTTCTCAGGAATAATTTAAATATGTGTCAGTCATTCCTTTCCAGTTGATATGGTAACAATGAGTCAGTAAAATCGCCACACCACACACAAGTACAAAACTCCGTGTGCAATTTGAAATGAACGTGGAGATTGTCTTTGTTACTCCAGTAGTTGCTGTATCTGCATTTTATGTCGTTTTTCGATACACCATTTATGAAAACAAAATAAAAATATATATGTGCACTCAAGGGAAAGCTAGACATCCTATATTTCCATGTTGCTGACCAGCGTACCGCACAATCGAAGTTACATGGATCTGTCACAGAGAAATTTGCCACAACACGCCACCAACAAGAGAACAAGATAGCGCCGATATAATTATTCTGTTGGGAAATCACTTAAAGGACCAACACTGAGAGAAAATCGAAGATCCCACCGAAACAATCAGGCACGAAACAGTGTTACGTGGCCCACAAAGTCGGGACAACACAATACCCAGAGGGGCTCGGCTACGTATTTTGCATCTTATTAAGTTATCTATTACAGACGTTGGGGAGGTGATATCTTTAAATCTTACACCGGGTTTCTAGAAGGAAAATATTTTCACAAGACAACATGCCATCCACATTTATTTGATTTGTTATTTGATTTATTGCCGGTCCATGTAAGGAAGCGAAGAGTTTTAAACGTCTGAAAATCTTTATCAATATCTCAGTATCTCTACAAAGCCTAGTCTAATCTAAATATACAGGAGTTTCAGCAGCCGTTTTTTTCTTTTTCTTTCTTTTTTTTTTTACTGGGCAATGATTTAAACACTGAACGTTGGCAAAACGACGAAAAATGAAATTTATGTGTATCTATTGCTGTCTCCTCGACAACCTTGATCGCCAGCGCTTGTGAGGAGACGTTCGAACGTGTGTTATTTTCAATCACATCTATAAGTCGTTTATGGTTTGTTTGTAGCCTACTTAATATATAATATATCGAACGATCTGAAATTACTGTAATAATGGTATGTCACTATTATACTTGCCTATGAATAACATAATGCCGGATTCATATGCTGGTATAAATCATACAAACATGACTAAATACAGGCATACCGCCATTAAAATCTCAGTGACTTCGAGACATTGTCAACATTGTACGCCGCCCAAATGTTCTTGTGGATTTACACAAGATCCCACGATTTTCAACTAAAGATAAAGAACACAAACTGAATGGAACCTTATTTTGGATATTCTCCCACAATGACGCCTATCAGAGGTGAATAAAGGAACAGATTGCAGCTATGTGTTATTGTATGCAGTAACCCATTCCAGCGACGTCATTTCCGGCGATGCACTGTCCGCGTTGAAAGTCAACGTCCCAAGCCGGTCAGCTGTGTTGCCTTTACCCGCGCTGCCACCAACTTCAGATCCATTTCCGCTGTTGTCTGTATCAACTTGTTGTAATATTGCTACATCGTCAAATTTATTTGACGGTATCTTTGCTGGCGCCCATTTTGCAGGGAATGCGAACTGTCATGTGCTCATCAACATGATTCCGGTTCCGCCCAATGGGGGGGGGGGGGTCTTAATTGTTTTATCGCTGCTAAAGTTCAACTTCTTTTTCCCCTCCTCAGGCGTGTTTAGCACTCCTTTCATAGCCACAAGGATTCTAAAAATCCCTGGATCACCTGGATTTATTACTGACTGTGCACCGGAGTTTTCAACTTCACAAGTTTTGACAGTGCCGAGCCACCTAGATCACCGCCATTATTTTCTCGCATTGCACTGCTTTTGTCTCGTCATTGACATGACCCAAATGGCGGCCTCTATGGCCGTTGGACTTATGTACCTGGTGGTTGTATCCCTATTGTGCAAAGACTTCTCTCAGCCATATCATTCGAGCGACTTCAGCTTATACTTTGCCCCTCTTGTTACGGCCTTAATTACCTGCCATGATGTTAGATACTCAAACACTGGTCTCGAAGCACTCAAAACATTTCTTGCATCGCCAAATGACACTGGGAAACAAGCCAGGTTTTATGAGACATGCTGTCTTAGCTACCTCACCTGTGACATATTATATGATAATTCTTTTATGCATTCTTGGTTTCACCATGGAGCAGTATACTTGCTCCATGGTTTCACCGTGACATCACAGGCACTGACCTACCGACAATGCTCGATGGACACAAGTATGTATTCCCATTCACTTCTATGTTAAATTGACCTTTTTTGGGAGACAAATTACTCAGAGCTAGACAGATTTTGAGTTGGACGATCCCTGTGCGCTATGTGGTAAGGGGGTTGGAAATACCCACAAGGCTATTCGGTGTGACCAATGTGATATGTGGGGCAATCAACAATATTCAAATTTCACAAAACTTAACATGAACTGAAGATCCTTAAAGGACAGCCCAGAAATCTTCTGGCTCGAATCAACATAACTCGATATCCTACAATGTTTTTATTATGTGTGACAACATAAAAAAACCTATCCTTCAAACTGTTTTATGGGATATCTTTACGTCAACAGTTTTCTCCACCATTATATTGGTATCTAACCTACCATTACAGCAACATCAAACACCATCATCCCTATTAGTAATTTTTCCTGATGATGCAAAGCCAGCCGAAGTTACTCCCTTTATGCAAAAAATGAAGACCCTCTGTTTAAAAAGAGCTACCGTCCGGTCAGTATTTTACCTACCTTATAAAGTTTTCTTTTGAACCTATATAAATTTGAATCTTTCTTAGCTACAGGACGAAATCTTCAAATGACGGAATATCTGCCTTCCGTTAAAAATGTGGATGTCAATAGCGGCTCTTACATTTTGTTGAAGCAAGGAGGAAAGCTGTCGCAAAGTATAAAGTTGTGGATTCTGTGCTGATCGACCTGTTAAACGCCTTTGGCGCCCTCCCATCCTCTAACTATAGCCAAGCTTAAATCTCATAGTGCTTCAGGCGCCTATAAACCTCGTGGCAAGCTGCCTTCCAAATCGACAGCAGCGGGTCAAAATTGGGTTCGCCAGAAGTTATTGGAACCAAATAGTAACGGTAGGCACTCAGGGCAGTATCCTAGGACCTGCCCTCTTCAACGTCTTTATAAACGACATCTACTATATATTGCAGGAGGTCCTTCTCCTAAGCCACGCAGATGACAACACGCTGCTTGTGTCTGCAACTACACTAGTAAAACTGAAATCCATATTTACAAACCAATCCTACATTATCATTGATTTGTGCAATGTTAACTTAATTAAGGCAAACTCGAGAAAAGTTCAGGCTATGTGCTCTATGCACGATCAGCCCAAACTTCAGATTCAGACAAGTGGAACCAAAAACACCAGTGAAAACATAGTTAAACTTCTTGGTGTAAACATCGAGCACCTCCCGTGTTTCACAGCTCATATCACAAGCATTTGGTTTAAACATATTTTATTCAAAAAAGCGATCGGGAAACAGGCTCTGCCTATATAAATCCCTCTCGTGAAAAAAAAAGAAATAAAAGAACAATACAAATGCTGTACAAAAGATAAAGACGGGCCACAGGACACCACATTGACGTAACATCGACATGGACATACATACAAAAAGATCAGACATCACAATTACAGGACAGACAGAAGTATACATTATGAGAATACAATACTGTCGAGGCCAGCCAACACTGTTCACATGAATACTGCTCGCGGAACAAAAAAAAAAAAAAAAAAAAAAAAAAAAAAGAAAGAAAGTACCGGCCCGCACGTGAACCACCAGGAGTCACAAGCAAAGCTTGTTCGTCAACCTGGGTGGAAAACGTACGGGCCTCAGTTGAATCTGCCAGAATTTAAGATATATGTGTGGGTACTGTCAAAAATAATTTGGTTTACTGCCTTTGAACACTTGGGATTTCCAAACATAAGAGTTTGTAGTGTGAAAGGAACCAATACTATGATATTTTGGTGCAATAAATTCCGCTCAGTCGTGTATTTGGTACACTCAAAAAAGTAATGAAATGAATTTTCTATTTCGGCACCACAAGAACAAGCAGGAAAAGTTACTATACCAATTTTATGCATATCGTGGTTCAACTGGCTGCAGCCCATCCTAATTTTTGCATGTAGAATATTGGCTTTCCTATTACCAATGTAAAACAACTCATTTGTCTTTGGTCTCCCTTTATCCAATTTACGCTTAAAAGTATCTATATCTTCAGAATTTCGAACACTGGATGGGACTAAGTTCCATTGGCGAATCGTTGCGGGAAAAAAAGAATTATTGTAAGTATTAGTTTTTGTACGAACCTGGCTTATGTTCTGTCTGGATCTCACATTATATGCATTTCTGTTGAATACATTTTCCGGAATCAAATCGTGTAAATATGCAGGTGTATGTCCATTAATAATTTTATAAAGAAGTATGAGTCGGTGTTTTTCTCTACGCTTAGAGAGAGTCTCCCATCCAGTTTCATTGTACAGGAATGCATGACTTGTTCGACAAGACGCGCCCGTCACTGCGCGGGCTGCAGCCAGTTGAACATCTTCTAGAAGGTCTGCATCAAATTTCGTGCACCCTCCCCACACAACATCACCATACTCTAAAATAGGCCTAATGTAGGTGAAATAAATCAATTCTAATGTGCGTCTACTGAGCTTATGTTGCAAAAATTTCATTACTCCAATTAATTTCCTTGCTTTGCAGACAACATAATTTATATGAGGTGACCATAACAAATCTGCACTAAAAATAAGACCTAAATGTTTGTGTTGTTTTACATCTTCAAGTGTAGTACCCTGAAATAGAGCATGGGGATGATGTGGAGGCTGTCGCTTCTTACTAATAATCATTGACTTGGTTTTGGAGCTATTGAATGTAACTAGCCATTGCTTAGACCAATTCTCGATGTGTTTAAGATCATCATTCATGGTGACAGCAGAGCCAGTGGGATCGTCAATGGTGATGTACAAAGTTACATCGTCGGCATAGAGCCTTATGTTAGAAGTTACAATGTCAACGATATCGTTAACGTAAATAAGAAATAAGAGAGGCCCAAGAACTGAGCCCTGGGGGACCCCTGCTTCTACTTTACCCCAATTTGAAAACTCTCCATGCGTCACAACCCTCTGTTGACGATCGTTCAAGTAACTACTAAACCAATTAAGCAGAGCTCCGGAGATACCTAACTTTGATAGTTTGTGTAATAAAGCAGGATGATACACCTTATCAAAAGCTTTGGTGACGTCACAAAAGACGACTCTTACTTCTTTCTGCATGTCGATAGCTTTCGCAAACTCATTATACAAGAAAACAAGCTGGTTGATAGTACCATCCCCAGGCATAAAACCAGTTTGTTTATCAGTTAAGGCAAAGTTATCCCTCAAGAAATTAAACACATATTTGAAAACTACACGCTCAAAAACCTTTGATACACAACTTAATAAAGATATTGGTCGATAGTTACTACAGAGACTGGCATCACCACCTTTTGGGATTGGGGTTACATTTGCCTTTTTCCAATCGGAAGGGAACAAACTTTTGTTGAGGGATGATTTGAATAGTTTCGTAAGCGAAGGAGCAATTGAAGGAGCAGCCTCCTTGAGTAAGACTTGGCTAACACCGTCATGTCCGGTAGCCTTGCTAACATCAAGTGAAGCAAGTATGGAATAAACTTCATCATCATCAAAGGATATACTTTGCAGCGTGTTATTATTATCTGAAATAAGCGTTGTGGATGATGCCCGGAAAGAAGTGTCATCAACCCGACTTTGTTTTAAGAAAAAAGAATTCATAGCTTCAGCTTTAGACTTGTTGTCAGATAAAACAA
This sequence comes from Hermodice carunculata, assembly GCA_964020975.1. NCBI lineage: Eukaryota > Metazoa > Annelida > Polychaeta > Eunicida > Amphinomidae > Hermodice > Hermodice carunculata. Next base: position 88,004,314 of record OZ026625.1, read on the forward strand.
CGTTCTCAACCAATAAATGATTATTAACAATTTGCTTTCCCTTTATAAAATAGTTAACTGTCTTCCACCAGCCTTTACCTTTCTTTTTGGAGCAGTTAATCGAGTCAAACTGACGTTTAAAGTAGTCTTCTTCGGCAGCTCTCAAGTCACTAATGTATGCATTCCTTAATTGCCGAAAATAGCGCCAAAGATTTGTCTTATTAGAAGTTCTACAATTCTTTGCTTTTTTGTGAGTTCTATCAACCTTTCGTTTCATAGCACGAAGACGACTTGTGTACCAAGGTGCATCATCCTGCCTTACAGTTATAGTTCTATTTGGTATACATTGCCTAGCAATATTTAGAAAAGTGCTGGTCCATAACTTACACATTTCATCAATGTTGTCCGTTTCGAAACAGGGGTCCCAGTTAACAGCATTCAATGTATTCCTGAATTCGTCGAAATCTGCCTTAGAATAAATCCAAACAAACCTTTCGAAAGAATCGTTTCTTTTATGCCTAAACAATAAATGAGCTGTAACTGTGCAATGGTCGTTGTCCGCGACAGGAGGGAGAATCGATGTGTGACGAACAAAATTTGGAATATTAGTAATGATTTGATCCAAACAAGTAGCTGTTTGTTCAGTTATCCTTGTTGGATCATGTATATGTAATGTAAGAAGATTAGAACTACAGAAAGAACTAAGTTTTCTACCATGGTTTGTCGATGGGTCGGCATTGAGATCTCCCATCATGACAATCTTGCCATTAGAGGCGCTACTGGCAAGATCGTAACTTGCCTGCAAATCATTCCAAAAGGACACTGGTGCACTTGGTGGTCTGTAAACAACACCAAGTAGAAATTTGTTGTTATGCAAACGAACCTCGACCAACATAAGTTCGAGACCCGGAATTTCAAGGTCCATGCGTCTTTCAACACGCAGGGCACGTGAGACATATACAGCAACTCCACCTCCGATCCCACTGGCTCTATCTAACCGCAAAATAGAATGAAAACCAGGCAAAATATAATCGTCATCTCGATGTTGAGCAGACAAAAATGTTTCCGTTAATGCAACAATATCGTAAGAATGTGCAATGGACGTTTTTATGCACCGTAGCTTATTTTGCGAAAGACTGCGTATATTCATATGACACAAGGAGAGATCGTTATAAGTATTAAGATTCGGCCCTGGGTTGGGATGCACGTCACCCGACAGAAGCAGAAGCAGACTTGCCATCAATGTCAGTGTATCATCAACAACTTCCATAACATCGTTCATTTTCAAAATCAAAAAAATATGAAATATTTCAACCTGGCGTTGACAATGAAGGAGGATGGCATTTATAATTACAATAGACATAGTAATTAACATTGTAACATAAAAGCATATCAGGATACAGTAAAATACATACAACAGATGATCTGTATCGCATACATACGTGTTGCTACTTACAATCCATATCATGTCAGTTTTACTCAATGAGTGAGTACTAGAAGAAAAAATACATTGACATGCGGGCACAATAATAATATTTTGTAAAGTTTTCAAAACCACAACACAAACTCTTTCCGTCGATATTTTATGCACGAGTAGTCTAAGGACGCAGAATCCCACATGACCCATCACTCTATAATACAAATATGGCGAAAAAACATATGACCATTGAATGCAGGAATTGGAGAACATTACATTTTGTTTCTCGAAAGATAATATCAAGTTGTTCCCGTATCGAAGGCCAAAGACAATATATAGTGTGTAGATAAGCAAGAATGAAAACCATTTACTAGGCATCTTTATGGCAATGAACATAGTAAATGTGCACACATATCTGTGCAGTTTTTGATTAACAAAGATTACATGATGAAGTATATATGTCAGACGTGTCTTTAACATCAAGTATACCGCGAGCACCCAATTGGCAGAGAGGTAAATAAGACAATTTTGCACAAGCATTTACCGACGCACTGGACAACAATCGAATGTCTTACAACGGATGTCAGGACTTTTAGAAACTGTTCCAGAATTGCCATTTACAAATCTTTTGTATAATCGAATTTTAACTGCTGTCTAGCCGTATGGCATGCTTGTGGGGCCCCTAGTATGAAAAGACTGGATCATATTCAGTATCGTGCACTAATATTTATCTTCAATGACAAGTTCCGCGCTAGGAACAATTATTGAAACGTGGTAACATCCCCTCGCTGGAGGTCTCCAGACTCAGAACCATACCATATAAAGTTTTCAAAGACCTTTAATAGCTACAGTCCTAAGTACCTGTTGGAACTCTTCACCAAACGTGCTACAACTTATGGACTACGCAGTGTTAACACACTCGTTTACCGGAATGCAAATCTATTCAATTTGGCAGACATGATTTTTCATAATATGGTGCAGCCATCTGGAACTCATTTAAGAATTGACATCTGCATTCCGAGGCACATAGACGCAATGACTGCAAGGGCTGCTGAGGCCACTTACTGCGCGAGCCACGTGGCTCACGCAGAAAGGACCTCAACTGCCCCGTCAGACATTTCGTCCATGTGAATCGAAATGTCTGTGCTGAATACTTAAATTTACATTTATCTGAACAAATATCAGTTTAAAATCTGAAAAAAGGGTTTAAATCTTACCACATTCACTCACAACAACTTCGTTGTAGTGGGAGTAGGCATGTTAGACAGAACAACCATAACAGTCGATGGCGCCTAACGGTAATAAAAAACACGAACGCATAAAATATAATCCTTTAGAGAAATATGTTATTCAATGTTCGGGCAGGGAGTTCCAACGTATAAATGTGATATTTTTTGTTTAAAATTATGTTTATGTTGATGTTTACCAAATGTCCTTGTGGGGCCATGTCATGTTGACAAGAGTAGTGCCGCATCAATGGATATATCAGTGCACAATGTGATTCGCCGTGAAGTTCATGACATTGTGTTCATGAGGAAATGACGCAAGTAAAACCCCTTTCTCTCTAATAATAAACTTTGGACCGAACTGAAATATACCGTGATGATCTAAGACAGGTGGTAAACTACATATCTTTTAAGAATCAAATTATAAACTGAGAAGGCTCAGTCTGTAAGTGCATTATATATTGGTTTGAAACACAATTTCAAATAAAACTCCTGTTGGACTTTTTGTTAAATCAACTTCCGTGAACTGTGATATTTGCCAACCTGACTTTGATTCTGTTGGGAAGTGTCTATTTTATTATCATATCATATTATTATGTTTCATGTTTTTACTGGACGGATCTGCGTACCACTGAGTGAGCTGTTTTTCTTGTTTTATCATATTTGACTTATAGCTACTCCTGTTGTCAGCTTTGAAGCTTTAATAGTCTCATTTTTGTCAGGTCGGTGACATTAGCCTTTGCTGCTAAAGTTGATTCTACCATAAACCGATAACAAATAAGTATTGAATTGTATTATTATTGTCGCGACTTCCCGCTGATTGTGGAAATACAACTGGGTGCCCGGGCTTCTGTCGGAAGTTAGGATGGACTCTTTTGGCCATTTTATGATCATGTGCGCCAATGTAGAACGCAAAGCGTCGCAATTTAGGTGTTTTTCCGTGTGAAAATAATTGTATTTGTGTTATTTTATCTTAAAAACAAAAACAATTATCCTCTTCTATCATTATGCAAGAAATGCAAACAACCACTCCAGTGTGTATGGTCTGAGCTCAATGCTTCTTGGTCGCAGAAGGAACGAGCCACAAGTGGCTCGTGCCGTCTGCGACCAAGAAGCGTTGTGTTCAGGCAGTGGTTTGTCTATATAAACGTCTTCAATCACACACACACACACACACACACACACACACACACACACACACACACACACACACACACACACACACACACATATATATATATATATATATATACACGCACACAGACACACACACACACATTATATGTCGCAATGTGTTTGTATTTGTACAAGATGATGCGAGTAAAATTATAAATTGCTTTATAGGCTCTTTTGTTTCGCACAAATTCTGAAAATTATCGGGCTCTCCGACTACGAGTTACGTTTTCTTTACCATGTAAAACCATTTTTGATAGAAACTAAGTACACAATTTGCCTCTAGGGATGATCTATAGCGAGATAAACAATTGTTCCAACCCTGTCGTCAAACTCGATAAGTACTGACAACAAGTAACTAAACACAGGATGGAAAAAGAACCCTTGAAATCGATCGAATATGAGTAATTTCTTCTTCCTTATTAAATGTTTTATAAGCTATTGTTTTCTTTAATTTATAAGCTCATCAATAAAATTTAGATAATGAGGACTCTCTGTATGAGAAAACATTAATGAGAATTTTCTGGCCCCTTAGGCAAACAAAATGAAACTATTTTGATTTCATGTTACACTATTACACATTTTAGTTGCTTTAAATTACCGCTGCGTGTGACTTGCAGTTTCTCTTGCGGGTTTTTGCGTCATAGATGTGTTGGAAGAACATTCCATTAGTAGTCGTTCTCGTTTACAAAGCACTGAATAACTGTATGCTGTCAAATACATTTGAGTCTTTTTAAGATACCAAGATTTTGCAAATAATTGTTTCATACAAAACACATCACGCAAATATTGATAACTCACGTACGCATTGAAATACTTCAAGGTTCAACTATTAAGTTGCTTGAGATTTCTTTGTGTCGTTTTGGAACTGCCCGGCATTTTCATGGTAGTTATATTTGGGAAGAGCTCTGCCGAATAGCACTGGTAATTAATAACTCTATTAAGAGATCTACCCCTTCATGTTGATGGCACCAGATGCTCGGAATAGGCCTCTGCTGCGTGAAAGTTGAGACATTTCAGAACCTATACAAATATACACATTACTTAAAACCATTAATACTCGTTTTTCGTCGGCCACGACTCTTCGGTATCAACCCTTAAACATCCACGCACCTTCATAAAAATTGTCTTCAGATGTTGTCTAACGAAGCCCCTACGTAGTTGCTATACAAGCAATTACGATCTCCCTGAGATGGAGTTTTGATATAAAGGAAAAAAGAGAGATCCACAATACCTTAATCACAATTACACTGCACCCAGATGTCATAATTTGCTCTCAATTTACGTTATCATTTCGTTCTGACGTCGTTCAAAACTTGGAGGGAAGATCAGGAAATAAAGTAACTCTTCTTTAACTGATAAGACACATTTTGAAAACAAAATTCCCAACGGTTCCAACGAAAATTGTTTTCTCTCGCCCGGGGACCCACCAGTCGGATATTTTAAATACGTAGATACCACGAGTAATACCCGTCATAACAGATACTGTATATGAACCAACAGATACAAAAATACGGGCACATGTCAAGCAAAGGCAGGTTTTCATAACAATGCCACGCAGAAACTGGTGCTTTGAAGAATACAAGTTTTAATGATGTACAATCATATGTTACAATCGTACCTGACTGAGGTAGCGAGCATTTCAAATGCCTATGGAACACACCTTCTAGCAGATGTACATTAATTGTGATTGTGATATACCTAGACAGTACCGTTCCTTATGCGCAAGGTCAAGCATGTTGAAACGTAACTTCTATGCATGCACAGAGAATGTCAAAGTCAACCTTTTTCAAGCTCATTGCACATCCTTGTGTACTTCACAATTATGGGTCAATTACCCTTGAGCACAAGCGCAAAAATTTAAGGTGTGCTACAACAATGCTTTTCGCTCTGTAATAGGTTTTTCAAGACCTTGCTCAGCCAGTGGATAGTTTGAGAATGATTATGTGTGGACATATCCTGAACTTAACTGGCGCATAATATACAGTTTTCGGCTGAGGATAGAACGCAGTGACAATATACTGATCAGTACTATGTGTTCATCGGATGTGTGGTGGACGTCGGTGTCATGGGAGTTATGGATGGAGGCACTTCATGGGGATCGGGCTGGTGCCCTGATGTAGATGGGACTGCGTGTCGTGGACTGTTTACATTGGTGCACAGTGCCTGGGCTCATGGAGTGCCTCTGGACTAGAGTCACAGACATGAATACTTTTTAGTATTATACATTTTATATTAGATCAAATTACTGTCGTATTAACATGCACTGTATTTTAAATGTGGACCTGATGGTCTGAAATAAAGCTATTTATCTACTTATCTCTTTATCTTTATTTTTGATTCAGCGGCCTGTCTCTTTGAGCCATTTCCCGGGTACCCGACATAGCTCAATTTTTGGGCGTTCTTAAGTAGAATATCTGTCTGTAAATATGTCCAGACATTGGATGCGATGATTAATGTATATACCTCTGCAGTATTAGATGTGTCAAAGTCGCTTAATTGCACCAAATAAATATCGCCCCCCCCATACTGAACATGGTGCCACTATTATTGTAAAATGCAACTGACTTCTTAATCCTGTTTAATAGAACTATTATCAACAGAAATCTTTTGATTGTTAATTTGAAGCTTCGTTCCAACATTGATAAGAAACAAAACTTCTCTCTCTTTGAGACAAAATCACGACACTCCGTAATCCATGCCGGCAGCGGCCAGTCTTATCAGCACGCAGTACATCAAAATATGCACCCCTGCCTTGAGTCTCCCTTGAATCCCCAAAGTGAAGAGCCACTATTATTTTCTAGGGATTTGCACTATCATGGTAATTGGGGTTATGTTGAGCCAGCCAGTGCCTCTACAATGCGCCTTATGCAGAATTACCTGATAAAATAAGTGAATACTTCTCTGACACGGGCACAAGTGCCGAAAATATTTCGATACAGCGCAAAATATGCCAAGTTCAGGAAAATGGCTAACTGCGGTCATACTTGGAGCGATCAGCAATAAGTCCAAAGCGGCGGCTTGCCAGGTCCTATTAGTGTCTAGATAATTGAACTCACACACATTCAATTTTACAAATTTGGTGGCATTACAGCATCAGTATTATGTAGACAATTACTGCGGTGACATGATAAGCTTTGGGATTGGTACCACGCACTGGGTATGGGACTAGAAAGACCGAGAATGAGAGAGAGAGAGAGATAACGTGAGAGACAGACATTGAAAAACACAGACAGGATGGGAAAGATAGAGGATAAGAAAGAAAAGTGGAAACCAAGAAACAAAGCAAAGAAAAGAACCAAAGTAAGAAAAGAAGAAGAGACAGAGAGTAATGCGGTAACGTAAGGAAAACTACGCTTATCGTCCAGTTACATGAAAGTGCCTATTCACACTTTTTAATGGTCCTGGGATAACCATAGTATGCCGGTGTGCTAGCTAGTACCTTTTTAATTCCAATTAAGACAAAGAGCCATCGTTCCTTATACGATAGAAAAGTATATATGGGTGGTTTTAAAAAATTCATCCTTTTCCGGGGGGGGGGGGGGGGGGGGCAACGAGAGACGGCTCGAACGCCGAGAAACGCCACGGTACACTTGCAGATGCCAGTGTTAGGTCTGTGTTGAGTTAACTCTGGATCCAGCCTGGGGTTGAATTTTTTTTCCATTTGCACACGTCAGGTGTTGTGTTAACCTGAGGCTGAACCCTGAGTTAACACTGAACCTGCCTTTTGCTGGGTTGAACACCACGGGTAAATACCGTGATTCCTCAAGGAGACCTAATAAAAGTTGTTCATATTTGTGTGTGTTTCTATGACATAAGAGAACTTTGTATGCTAAAGTTCTGGTCATTGTGACGCTGAATGTGAATTCGGTGAAAGAATAGGTCGTGATCGAAGTGTTTGCTATCTTCAGTGGATAGATGATTTTGAAATGGTTGAGAGGCTGTTAAGGAAGACAAAAATACTGCAGGATAGAAGTAATCCGTTTTACAAATACGATGATGACAGATTTCTCTTGTGTTTTTGCTTTACAAAACAAGTCGTTTTTGACATTCTACGGTTTGTAGAAAGACAGCTGCAATGTGTGCGAATAAATGAATGTTTTATTTCCCTAGTTTTCGAGCTTTTGATATCCCTGCATTGTTATGGAAATGGTGGATTTGTACGCAGAGATGCTGATTTATTTGGAGTACATGTAAACACTGTTAGCAACGTGCTGTAGAATTGTAGTGGGGCACTGGATTCGTTGTTCAGAGAGCACATCTTCTCTTCTTCCACAGAACCCAGATGATAGGCGAGTTCAGGAATCATTTTTAGTACTTTTGTTTTTACCTTATTTCATGAAAAAGATGTATATATAAACACATACGTACATACATACATACATACATACATACATACATACATACATACATACATACATACATACATACGACAAAAATTGTGTCATTAAAATCAATTTTGTGTGAAGGCGAATGCAAATGCTTATCTGACCTTGCATTTTTCATCAGTGTATCAATCTGTGTATATATATGTAAATATATATGAACACTTGAGCTGTAACCGCCTCATTTTCTCAGACTGAGGCAGCATCACCATGGAATTTTGCGTCATCATCAAATTTATTTGTGAGACTGAAGATTTGATGTGGAAGATTGACCACCTTTTGAGACATGGATGACATTCAAACAGACTGCATTTTTCCTTCTGTTTTTCCATTTTTTTTCATCGCTTAACTCTTAATTTTCTTATTTTTGTGATTTTCCATGCATCTCTTAACTGCTTTATCGTTCTTTTTGATACACCATGTCTTGCATTGAATTTGCTTGTTATTGTGTCTCAGACTTTTCCCTGCTTTTCCACCATTATGCCATATTTTGTTGTTGTTGTTTTCAGTTACATCTTTGTGTTCTTCCACTGATTCCAAAAGTGTTGCTTTTTCCAACGTTGTATAGTTCACTTTTCCAACCATGCTTTATGCAAAAGACAAGAAATGTGTTGACACTTGTACTTGTATATTGACAAATACTGCCAGAATGATGAAAAACAACTTTTCATTCGATGTGGAAAAGGGCGGAAGAATTAACAATGGAGATTTAATGACTCTGGTGTCAACCTGAGGTTGTGTAACATGCACTTAACTGAACCGTCAGCAAACCAGCTGGTGTCATACATATCCAGGGTTAACCCAGCGTCAAACCGGGATTTCACAACTTCTCCATGTCAGAGTTAACTCTGGGTTCAGCCCAAGGTTCACACCAACGTGTGCAACTGGTCTTTTTTCACTTTCAAGAGACATATAAAATTAGGTTCATCCTAAGTTTTGATGTGAAATCATATTGTTATCAGAACTGAAAGACCAAAAACTATTGAAATATTGATTGTTATATGTATATATGGCAACTAAATTCATATGGAAGACCAACTTCGTGCAACTCTAATAATATTTATGTGCTTGCCCTGTCGATGTACTTTCACCTGCCATTCCTACCTCAGCGTTTTTCGCAAGAACCGCCGAGTGACATTTAATTTGCTTTCATTCCTCCGTTTCTCCGCGTTTTTGCCAAGAAATGCCGGGGTAGTAATGGGAGGAGAGAGTGCCTGAGCTTAACTCGGCGTTTTAGCAGAGACATGGGAAGTGTTGGGAGAAAAGGGCACCTGGAAGTTACCTGTCGTTTTTTTTTTTTGGTGGGCAACACCGCGATAATGTTTTCTTTTTTATCTTGTAGTACATTATAATTCTGTTATTTGATTGGTTAAAAAACGTATTAGAGAAATTATCGTCCTTCCATCCTAAGTAGCCATAACACAAAGGGGAGACGAATCCGTCTTGGGCGAAAGATTCATAATTAATGAAGAAAGTCCCTGCTGACGTAGTGGGTAGACCTCATTTTGAATCGAAAGTTGTCTACAGCAAGAACAGTGATGGTGGTGAAGAGGTTTGCTCACCTTACAAACATTGAAATTGAGTTTTGCATATGCTTTTGATTCCAGTTTTCTATTTCAATTATATCATTACCTGATTAAACCGTCACCACCAGTCTTTGCATGGAGGACAACAAAATGTCTACCTGAAAAGATTTGCACCCAATTCAGCCAGCAGCTTTATGAAATGCAAATTTTTTCAGGTGAAGATTTTCTTGTGTTCCGTGAATGGACCTGTCGTAACTCATAGAATCGGCATTTCTCGGCAAATAATGCCGAGACACGCTGAAACACCATGTTTTATCTCGCGTTTCTCCGCAAAAAATGCCAAAAAAGTGGCGGCGTTTTGGCTTATTTCGCTATAACTGTCTCTTATATCATGTAATTTTAGTGATGGCCTGAAAATACATAGACCCGAGTCCACCAGACAGGTATATCACATATGCATTTACATGTATATAACGTAAGAATGAAGGAATGAACAAAAGAGGGTAGGCCTCATTATGTAGAGTGCAATCGTACTTCCATAGTGTCTGGTCGTATTTCTTATTCTCACTTTACCAATAATTACCTTGTGCTCGTGTGTTTTACGTACCTACCGTGTCTATGTCCGGTAAGAAAGATTTTATTGGGCATGTGTAGGTACTACTTCAATGCATCACTCTTATGTCTCATCTTCGATCCATACTCAGCAGACTAGATTTTTTTTCATCGTTTGTTAGGCATCATGACATGACAATCTGAAATTTGTATCTCATTATTTCCTTTAAGATTTATACGAATGTGTGGGAGCTTATAAGAATATTGCTGGCGCTAGTCGCAACGTTAAATTTACTGGTTCGTTTACCTCCTTGCTAAAGACCGAATAACTGTAAAGTGGGATAACATATTCATACGCGCTACTGCGTGTGCCGCACACTTGATCACACTTGACCACGTCGAGTTGCAAAGGTACGCCTTTTCTAGTATTTTTCCGATTTATCACAACATATTCTGGGTAAACGGGAATAAAAATAGAACGTAGCTTGTGTGTAGAACGTTGAAGTTTATTAGACATCCTCGGAGAAAACGTTTTGCCTAGTAAATAATCGTCTTCGGCGATTAGCAGCTTCGGCATAATGTTTTTACCTCGGATGTCTGATCAATTTGATCCATTCTACACAAAAGCTTTGTTCCATTAAAATAGCTGAGGCGCTACCAGTGGCCAGCCTGGGTCAAAAAGACGAATATAGAATACAACATTGTACAAATCAAAATAATTTAATCATATTACACTCCTTTAACAGCCCTTTTTACAACGTTTTGGTACTGGGATATATCGAAGCATCATGTACTTAGATCCCCCAAAATACAATTATTTGGGATTATTGCCCACAACGTTGGTCATATATGATTGGGTGCGTTCAACTTGATGCGGCTAGATTTTTTTTTTTTTTTTTTAACGAGGACGAAACATAAGTGAGACCGTTATGCCAGCGAAACCGTGTGATAACATTTCAGCTCATCACATACATCTTTATTTACGACAGGGAGTTAAGAGAGTTACTGGGTCACAAGGCGACAGCTTTCTGTATGGAATGTACCTGTTAGAGAGACATGAGAGCAAAGACAGCTGCACACAGGATTCCATCTTTTCCCTGGGGAATAATTACAGTCCAAATCTGGATCTGCAGTGTGGGGTGATTCGTAAGATTGATTGAGAACTCAATTTACTTCTGATATCCACCGGGATGCTATCGAGTTCCCTCAAAATCTAATTAACGACACTAACATCAACACCAGTTATACATTGGACCAACCAAGAGCCTTTTTTCTTGCCGGAACAGACACTGAAGCTGATGCCTAATGATTTTAGGAAATTATAATTGTCGATTTCTGCGTATGCATACATTAACAAAGCATAACAATATGAGTGTATTTCAATCATATGTCAAATTTTTAATTTTATTTTGGCTGTGTCAATGAGACTTCTTGTTTAAATAAAAGAATTAAGAGATCTAATTTCATACACAAAATTTACCCATCGCCCGTAGATGTATCCTGGAAATATTTTTAAAACATAAATTCTTTGTTATGTTATATCCTGTGCTCCATTACTCTTGCCACGAACCACATAGTTGTTTTGTCTTTTGGACGCGACAGACAGGGGTCAGGGCTGACGCCAGAAAGCAAAGCCATATTGTGTAAAATATGCTCTCACGAATGGTGTCCGAGCATGACCCACTTACCAGAAGCTGGTCACGTGTATTCCAATAGACCCTTTTAATCACGAAAATGCTGCAATATAAACCAATAGGCGTTCTCTAGAAATACATTGAAAACGCATTATAATGACACCATGTGTTCCCTAACGAATTTGCCAGATAACTGAATATGTGAGTTAAATGAATCAAATAAGAGACAAAATAAACTTTTTCGCGGAATATTTGTGTCGCTGTATTGGATATGTCGGATATGGGAGTATCGTTATAATGAGGTTTCACTCTAGCATATTTTACTTATATCCGAACAATTTAAGAGTATGGAGATATGCGGGGAGATGCATAGAGTAAGACTTAGACCTGCTGGAGAGTGTTCAACTGCATGCAGCCCGTACAGTAACGGGAGCAATGCGTTGTACAAGCTATTCTGAACTATACGGTGACATTGAGTGGGAGACTATTTTGAAACGTAGAGAAAAACATAGATTTTAAACTTATTGCATAATAGCCCATGGATATGCACCTGCGTACTTATGTAACCTAATTCCTGGAAATGTATCATCTAGAAATAAATACAATGTTAAGTTTAAAAACAAACTGACTGAACCCAAACTCAGAATCAATTTGTACAGAAAGTCCTCTATTCCTTCTGCTATTCGACATTGGAACTTCCCTCACCTGGCGTTCGTAATTCCGAAGATGTAGCATCATTTCAACATCAACTGGATAGAGACAAACCGAAAATTAAGGAATTATTTTACATTGGTATTAGAAGACTAAATATTTCAAATGCTAAGATCAGGATTTGTTGCCGCCAGTTGAATCAAGACATACATAAAATAGGAAAATGTTTCTGTCACCAGCCAGTGTCACTTCTATACCTGCCAATGAAACATTATCAGAAAACGATGAAAGCATACTATTTGACTCTTCAGCCGACCAAAACAGTCATTCTACCAATAAAAATTCTCTCTCTCGCCTGCTGATAAATGCGAGAAGTCCGAAGAGTGTTTCTAGAGACAGAAATAAATTGACTCAATTCCAGGCCATGGTTCATTCAAGCCGACCGCAAGTTGTGGCTGTGACTGAAAGGTGGCTTTCACCTGATATCAGCGATAATGAAATCCCCTCTGACGGCTACATGATTTTCACAAGGACATACTTATTCGCAGAGGAGGCGGTATATTGTTAGCTGTTGAGATTTCCATATTATGCTTACAACGACATTATATATCTTCTGAAAGTGAAATATTGGTGTGCGAGATAAGACAAGATAAATCCAAAAAAGACATATATTGTATAGTGTTACCGCCCTCCCAGTGGAGACAATAACTTTACAACCAATTTGAGAACTGTCCTCACAACGTTGTCTGAATTGTCTTGTGACATGCCTCATATATGTGTTGTTGGGGATTTTAACTTTCCATCCATCAAGTGGTCAGATTCATATTTACCTTCTAACAGTGAAGAGCGTGCATTTCGTGAAGTTCTTCTAGATTTGTCGCTACACCAACATAATCATTGTGCTTCTCATACTTCGAGGAACATCCTTGATTTAGTTTTTTTCTAACTCCCCAGAAGCAATTGGTGACGTTTCAGCTTCAATTTGCCTCGTCGAGTCAGATCACCTGCTGTTAGATTTTCTCATCGACATCAAGCCCGCCACGAAAGAGAAGATCGCTCGTTTTGTGTACAATTTTAAAAAGGCTGACTGGTGTGGTTTGCGTGAATTTTTATCGTACGTCCCGTTCAAAACAGCTTTTCTGGACAATGATATAGACACAAATTGGCAAAACTGGTGAGATCTTCTGATCACTACGGTCGACAAATTCATCCCAAAAATCAAAGTGCGGGATAGTACTACTCCGCCTTGGATAGACAGTGACGTTTTGCACATGTCAAACAAAAAGGAAACACTACGTAGAAAAATAAAAAACACAACTTCACAACATCTAAAGGAGAAACTCCGCAAGCCCACAAATGACATAAAAAACTTAGTTGCACTTAAGTATGCCAAGTACATTGATATTCTCAGCACACAAGTGTATGATAATGCCAAACGGTTTTGGTCATTTTTGAGAGCAAAAACAAAAAGTAAAAATCTACCCAATATTATCTAAGGATTTAGCCTGGAACATACTTCCCCTGACCAAAAAGCATATGTTTTTAACGGGTTCTTCTACTCAGTCTTTAATAATGAAAGCCAGTCTCTCCCATACCCAGAAATTGTATCTTCATTGGACCCCAGGCTGACATACTGCACATTCTCAACTGAAGAAATTACACAAATTCTTCCAAGATCTGGACCCCAACAAAGCTATCGGTACAGACGCTTTTTCAGGTCGTATACTTAAAGAATGTGCAGTTGAACTAGCCCCTTCGTTAACACGTCTTTGTCAAATCCATGGATCATGGAAATCTCCCAGCACAATAAAAAGATGCAAATGTCATTCTTGTCCTCAGAAAAGCAAAACGTAAAGAAGTAGAAAACTACAGACCGATATCCTTACTCTGTATTGTTAGCAATATGATGGAGGGGTGTGTCTTAAACCACATGTTTCCAACACTAAACAAACACGCTTTATCACTTTCAACACGGTTCCCTATAGGGCGGATCCTTTGTGACTCAAATGGTAGACTTTGTCCAAACGCTGGGCCAAAGCCCAGACAATAAGACACAAACCGACATACTATATCTTGACTTTTCCGAGGCCTTTGACTCTGTGCCGTACCATCTTTTACTACACAAGTTGAAGAGCTTTGGGATACATAGCCATCTTCATGCTTGGTTCAAAAGCTGTATAACAGGCAGAAGACAGTGTGTTGTGGTCGAAGGATCAAATTCAGAATGCAAATCGGTTATATCCGGTGTACCACAGGGTTCGATTTTAGGACCTTTTCAATTTTTATTACACATAAACGACATGCCTCTATCATTGTCAAATGAACAACCATGTTCTTGTTTGCAGATGACGCTAAATGCTTCAGGGAAATCCATTCTGAAGCAAATGCTCTTTCTCTACAGAGTGATATAGACTGGTTGTATGGAGTAATTTATGGGGTATGAAATTTAATGCTAATAAATGCAGCTTCCTTATTGTCAGCAGGTCTCGTAACCCCATTGTTTCTAACTATAGTATGAACAACATCCTTCTCAACCACGTATCCCGTATCTTTACAGACTGGTCTAGGCTTTGTGTTAGACTCCTGTCTAAACTGGTCTAAGCATATTGCCAAGTGTTGCACTAGAGCCAGCCGTGCCTTAGGTGTTATCAAACGTACATGTGGGTAAAAGGCCCACTCTGATGCCACCAACAGACTTTACGTCGCTTTAGTGCGCAGTCACTTGGGATATGGTACCGTTGACTGGAGTGTAACCAGTAAGAGAAACCTCATGGCATTGGGGGCTGTTCAGAGAAGGGCGACCAGATATATGCCAGGGTCTACCTTCACCGAAGCCTCTGAATCCCGTTCAGCGAAATGTAACTTGCTTCGTTTATTCTACAGACGAGAGCAACTGGATCTTGTTTTCCTCTACAAATGTCTAAATCGTCAGTACAGTGTAGACTACTATGACATGTTTCCAGTTCAAACAGCTTCCAGAAATTTACGTAACTCCGATAATAGTATCCGCTTCAAAGTTGCAAGCTGCAACACTTAAACATTTCGTTCGTCATGTGTTAATCGTACAATTCACACTTGGAATATCTTACCCACTAACATCCGTGATTCTTCATCAGCCAACATTTTTAAAAAATAGACTAAGTACATATTACGAAAAAAAAATTAAGTCTGAGTACTTTGATTCTTCAAATACCTGTTCATGGGGGAACAAGTGCTTCTGTCCCATGTGCAGGGAGTAGACATGCAAATGATCCAAGTTCTTTTATACGTGTCGAACTGTTCTTCTTGTTATAGTTATCCATAGAGGCTAACTCTTGGCAACACGCTTTATAGTCTTACTTTTTAACTCTCATTATCAGTATTTCACAACATAAAAGGCTGTGCTCATCCACCTCAGGTATCATGGGGGGGGGGGGGGGGGACGACTATAGGTGTCTTCACCCGTTCGGCTCCACCGAATCAGCAGTCTTTGTTCTATATGTCGGCTTATATTGAATTATATATGTGTTACATGTCTTTACTATTACGATGTACACATTCTGCTGATTGAAGCTCAATAAATAAATGAAAAAAAAAAACTTAGGTTCCCCTGCCTGTACGCCTGCTGAAACGTCTGTTCATTATTTTTTTAGTGCCCAAATTATGCTATCCAAAGAAATAGATTACAATTAATAATCATACTACTGGCACCTTTCACTTTAAATACTTTATTATATGGAAGTAATAATGTGCCAAAGCAATCAACAAAATTATACTTAAGGTAACAATTTTTTTTAAGTCAGGAAGATTCAAACCACCTTGAATTAACCAAACCATACATAGTCTCTATCAACAGAACAATCTTTTAAGTTTGAATATTTCAATGCCAACTAAGGTTACTGTAGCTATATTTCTGACCACGCACCAGGAAATCCCACTAACTGCCCTGAATATATGTCACCAGGCTAATCTTGTCAGTGTTATGTCCGTGTTAGTGTGTTGTCCTGTGATTTGTGCTTATTTCCTTTACCTTTTTTTATATGCGTATTGTTATTGCACATAATAAGATTACTCTTAACTGCCAAGGGATCGAGTAATAAACATTGTTCCTAATTGTTACATAAGTACAACTGTACTTCTTTGTTTACATTTTTATTACCACGAGTGGAATTTATAATGGTGCCTATTTTCCATTCATTTTTCTTTTTTTTCTGTTTTTTTTTCTTTTTTTAAAATAAAAAATGAATCTGATTAGCCTCAATAGTTTCGGTATCATACACGGTAACTTCGCTTGCCTATAAGGTAAGTAAGATTTTTATTACGAATGAGTCCCGAACGAGTCCTAGTTACGTGTAGCGGGTCACCTGTTTATGAATCCAAAATAATTGCTTTCACCAGAGTGTTTCCCACGTATGTTTCACTATTATAACAAAATAATCTTTAAGGACACATTTACGGGTAGTTCCTGTAGTCGAAAGAAAGAGAGAGAGAAAGAAAGAAAGAAAGAAAGAAAGAAAGAAAGAAAGAAAGAAAGAAAGAAAGAAAGAAAGAAAGAAAGAAAATTGTGGAACCTGGTGGAAGCAACAGAAAGATTGTGTGCGATGGTAAGAAAGCAATGTCAACAATTGCAAAGAAACCTTGGCTTTTGATCAGAAGGTAACTTGAGTCTTCCCTACATGTAGTTAGCAGTAAAATACAGTATTCGTCCTTCATGAGTACAAACTTTCCTTCGCCAGCACATCAGGGAACATCTTTGTTGTGTTCTTTTTGGTTTAATCCTCCAACCTACTTCACAAGACCACACGCGTATTAGGTATATGATAGCCTATGTCAAATTTCAAAGTTCAACCTTCCGAAAAACTAGAGAAAAAAACCCCATACTTTTAACCATCAGTACACTCTTTCCTCTAAAGATGTTATATATATATATATATATATATATATATATATATAGTTTCCCCAACCGTCAGCTGGGCACAACGCAGGCTCTTGTGGTAACGTGCAGATCAAACTAAAAATTTGCACCACCAAATAAAAGATGAGCTCAAAAACAGATTGTGACAGATGGCGCATAAGAACACCCTACATGGGGCAATAATTAGGAATGCCATTAATGATTTAGGCAAGGAAAGCTACGCTATGATGCCTTATAAGCGATGATAAGGCTCGGAGCAACTCCCAAGTCACACGCTGACTGCAAAGATTCTTTTTAAGGTAACATGTACATGCAAATTATCTTGATCCGCACAAAGTGATACACGAGACAGTTGTGGTTCATTTCGCTCGATGCACAGGCGTTGGTACCTCGCAATACACAGAGACAGACAAATCCAGAGAATACGTTCGCTTCTTGGTGAACGATGATATTTATTATGACCATGGAGGTATAAGGTATAATATTATACCTCCATGCTATGACAATGGCAGAAATATAGTAATTAGCACGTATACACACGTTTCGAGTCGATATTTGCCGTTAGTTAGAACGTCTTTGTTTCTACTTATTAGTGTCTTAAGAATGCATTAAACTTGGTGTATGCATTGGGGTCACCGCGGTTGTGTCCAAATATGAATCTGTCACGTAACGGCAGTTGCACAGCATGAAGGGAACTTTCTCGGCAAAACAAAAGCTGGAACTCGATTTTCACGGCGCCACCTTTCACATATTAAGATTATAGGTAAAACCGGAACGTGATATAAATGCTATTACTTTTCTGACAAAAAAGGACGTATTTAGCTACAAACGTTTCTTTACGATTACATGTATTTTCTGGAGAATTGATGATAAATTGCAAGCTATCCTCATTTGTATTAAGATACTTGCGACGTACGAATGCAAACAGTACATAGTTTAATACTACACGAAATCCAAAGAATACTGTCCCGACAGTAGACAAGCGGGATCCCTGAATATCCCTGTGTAGTCAGGACAGCCACATATCAGGTCAAGATCACATAAGAATAGCATTTAAGTCGGCTGGCTTCAGCCAGAAGTGGCACGATGGTCTACAATGTACAATCAAAACTCATGTCAGGGTGAAATGTGGCCTAGTTGATAAAACATCATTTTGGTCAATAATCTTTTATGCCAGCTTTCTTTCCACTCACAAATATAGTTCTCATTTTCAGTTTAATACGATGCCCTGTCATTCTGCTAGCAAACACAGATTTTACATGTATCGTAGAATCGAATATACATATTGCAAGTAGGTCGCTATTCGGAAGCGAAACTCTGCATGTGGCTGTAAGCTAAAGACATAAGCAAGCTCTGCAGCTCGTCAAGCGCCAGCGAAAGAGAAACTGAGATATATCAAGTAACTAAGGAAGAAAAAGAAGATGCCTCATGTACCGCCTGAGTAAAGGCGTCAGTCGTCAGTCGGGGGTACTAATGGATTGAAATTGCTACCATATGGAAGTATTATATGCCTTGATTATTCTGCAGTAAGAAGACCCTGAACTCAGTCTTGTCCCTTAAAATTGATAGTCGCAGTATCTACTGAGGATTGTCATTCGAGCCGCAAGAGCGACAACTAAGCATGTGCTACATATGATAAAGGCTTCCATTATCTTGATAACATGTTGTTTGACATTGTCTGTATTAGAACATTATCACGGGTTACGTGAATGACAAGAGAAGGAAAATGAGCGGGTCATCATAATAGTGGGTACAAATAGTAAAATACCTTTCGCTCATCTTTTGCATCTCGCGACTTCATAATAAATTTATATCAACTATTTTGACATTCTTGGCAACTATAATCATTAAATATACAGTGTACAAATATAAAAAAAACCCAAGAATGTAAAGCACCAAGGACTAAGGTAGTCTATGGGTAAGAAGACCCTGATTGTAGCAGTACAATACACAAAAGATTCAACTTTCTAGAAAAAAAGCAAATCAACGTACCCGTATCCGTACTGCAATTGCAGGTAATCTTAAATTGCCAAGCGTAACCCCCACTCACATAGCACGGTTCCTTGGAGAACACTTTTTGGTCTCAAATAATCAAGCGGTATCTCCCAAATATCTGGATATTACCCTGTTACTCAGGAAAGGAGGTTGAGCTAGAAGATCAAACACACACACACACACACACACACACACACACTCACACACACACACACACACACACGCACACACACATGAACATATATATATATATATATATATATATATATATATATATATATATATATATATATATATATATATATATATATATATCCACCGTCCTTACAAATTCCCACAGTTCCATATCTTAGTAGCAATAGTATTCTATTTGGAATGGTTGTGAGTTATTGAGGAAAACGGCAACTCAAAACACATAATTTCTCCTGAGTGGAGCTGTCTCCATGAAACAATGGTCAGGTTCACCCATATAGACATTTACACATAGTCTTTACGCATGAACATGTAAAAATGCAATAGCAAAGCTCCCTTTTTACAATCTGAAAACGAAGCCCAGGACGGAATGTAGCATATAAACTTGTGTGTCTTTATTCGTACTTCCATTAATAGTACAATAATATGTGTATATGTAATACATGTGTGTAACCACCACACAGGGCTACACAAAGTTTGACAAAGAAAGCCAAGAAAAAGCAGAAAAAAGACTGACAGCATAAACACATATGATGTCAAATTGTTCTCACATCATCCAGTACATTAGCAATTTAAGAAGTGCACAAAATGTCAATGATATCAGTGCATTCAATTTTTGTAAGACAGGGTTGCAATTTGCTGTCCAGAATCTTACAAAGCTATCTGGTCATGGCTGCAGTTTCTTTTGGCTGTTTTGAGTAGACAATCATCTTTGCGAGCTACAACCTGCTGCTTCAGGACTGCTGCTGTAGCACACACGTCAATAGGAGATATGCATGGCAACTGGGCCCCCGTGCTGCCCCCTATCCCACAGCAAGGAACTTGACAGGAAACAGGGCAGATTCGTGTACTAAGCAGGGCCAAATAAGCTACGACAAAAGTGAGAAGTAGATGAAGGCAGTCACTTAGTCTGAAGACATGCAAGACACTAAACGCATTTAGAAAGTTTTATTTGTTTGTCAGAAAAAGTGTCATTTCCGGATGGTTAAGTAACATAACTGGTAAAATTGCTCTCCTTACGGCGGAGGCATAGTCCCGTTGCCTAGCAACTCACGGGACCAGAGCGAGGCTGCAATTCATTCGGTTGAATATAAATACCTTGGTACGGTCTGACTACAAACGCATCGCCTAATGAAGAACGCCTGGTTTAATACCCTTTTGATGCATGAATTTGAATGTTAGTTGTCCACATTGTCTTTATATATATATATATATATATATATATATATATATATATATATATATATATATATATATATATATATATATATATATATATATACATATTCTGCATTAGTCTATTAGTAGCCAATCAGCTGTCTCTATTAGTACCACGTGCCTGCCCTGTAAATGTTATATTGGATCGTTATATTGGACAGCTCGAGGGAATTCCCGCGCGCGTGACGTCATAACGCAAATGGCGTTCACTGGGGCTTTTCCGTAGCTTCAAGCAAAATGTGTTGAATTTCAATGGGAAATACATTTTGTGATTTAACTATAGAGTGTTTCAGACTTCTATATTTATACAAGGAAAATCATACAAATTACAGAATATAACAGATGTTGGATGACAAGTCGTCCAATATGAAGTTTACGGGACTCTGAAACGTTATCTGTATAATATTCTGCATTAGTCTATTAGTAGCCAATCAGTTGTCTCTATTTGTACCACGCTCCTGCCCTGTAAATGTTATATTGGATCGTTATATTGGACAGCTCGAGGGAATCCCCGTGCGGGCGTGACGTCATAACGCAAATGACGTTCACTGGGGCTTTTCCCTAGCTTCACGCAAAATGTGTAAAATTTCAATGGGAAATAAATTTTGTGATATACCTATAGAGTGTTTCAGACTTCTATATTTATACAAGAAAAATCATACAAATTGCAGAATATAACTGATGTTGGATGGCAGGTCGTCCAATATGAAGTTTCCGGGACTCTGAAACGTCATATTGGGTTCGGCTTTGCCTCACCCAATATAACGTTTCATCGTCCCGTAAACGTCATATTGGACTCCCTGCCATCCAATATCTGTATAAAATATATATGTATATATATATATATATATATATATATATATATATATATATATATATATATATATATATATATATATATATATATATATATATATATATATATATATATATGCCTGTCTATGTTTGTGTGTGTGTGTGAATGTATGTATGTATGTATGTATGTATGTATGTATGTATGTGCCTGTCTGCCTGCCTGTCTGTGTGTTTGTATATGATTTTACAATAGTGTGGCTGGCGTGTAATCTGGATAAAGTGCAGCTATTTTCAGCTGTGCATAATACGATAGGCGCATAAGTGAAACAAAGCAAGCACGGTCAAATATTTAAACGTCAG